>SATZ01000271.1:0-48954 GCA_004335205.1 Ascochyta viciae-villosae
GAGAGAGAGAGAGAGAGAGAGAGAGAGAGAGAGAGAGCTAGTAAGGGGTCACGAAGTGAAAGAGCATAAGTGCATAAGACCGATTATGTTTTACTGAAAGTTTATAAGCATAGATCCGAACAATCGAATCTTATACCCACGACAGGCATAAATATATCCCAATGCAGACTGACAGCGGCACACGCAATCGATGCTGTGACCGTCTCACTCGCTTCCGGAAACCCCTCAGAAGGATCTGGAACACACTCGGATGTGCAGCTGGACGATGGCTTCAAGTAGATAGACCCCTCCCATCACTGATTCGTGGGCTGTGTTTGATGTGCCTGAGGCGTTGGCGGTCCCTGAGCGCACATACTGCATTTGCTGCTCAGATGCTGCGACTGTGCGTATAGCCGGCTGGTGAAGCAGCTAGGCACTATCCGAGGGCGCATATAGTGATAGACTCGGTGGGATGTTGAGTTGCGAGACAGGGCATTAGGTGCTGAGACGGCTGGTTCGGTTGCCGGCTCAGTTGAGTGACATCTCCAAGACGGTTGCTGGAAGCCGAAGGAGCGATGTTTTTGTGCAGCTGTACGCCGCGGTTTCGTATCTTTGTTGTGAAGATTGTTGAGTTGGTCGTGGCGAGATGCTGTGCTGCATAAATAGTAGTCTTCTAACCACGCGAACATCACACAATCAACTCAACATACTAATACACCTCTTCAACAGCCATCATCATTGTATTCCATCGTCTTCGAAGTTCTCCCGTCGTTGCTTGCGTCCCGTTTCATCCACTTCGAAACCGATAGTGCGACAGGAATCCGAAACAGGCAGCGCATGAACGATAGAACCTTTCCATCATTACGCAGCACACCTCAAACTGACGCATTCGCGCCACGATACTCCTCGTCGACATATAACAAGTACGTGGACGTGTGGTTTGTGCGGTCTTGCTGTTGCGATTTTCACCGACTTCATAGCTCACTTCTACACGGATCCACGCGTACACTGTTCTTCTGAACCCTTTCGATCGTTACGAGTTGAAACCAAGGGGAAGATGAGGATCACCATCTCCATGGCGGTGCTGGTGGGTGCTGCCGCTGTCGCAATTGCGAGTCCCTTGGCGAGCCCAGAATCGCCCCCGCCAAAGGATGACGACGATGATGTAGGAATGAATGTTACGAATGTTGGCAATTGTCCGGTGCGCTCAACATGTCTTTTCGATACAAGGCTAGTAGCTAATACCTCCACAGTCTGATTGTTGGAACGAGGCCGCTGCGAAGGCGGGCTGTGATCCCAATAGCAGCGACGAATGCTTGTGTGGCCCATTCTTCGACGCCGTGACTTATTGCACAGCGCAGACATGTAGTGCAGGTGATAATCTCGGTATGTTACTTATCTTTTCGCCAGATCTGGGTAAGAGTTAATGCATTCTTCTTTAGCTGCGTTGAATTTCCTCTCGCCGGCATGCTAGTAAATTGTCACCGACAAGCCACATATCCACCCTCACAGGTGTAGAGCCTGAGGCTACATCGAAGAGTTATCCGAAGACGTCCGAAGAAGCATAGATACCCTTGGCAAATTAATAAGCTATCTTATTTTACACGAAGACGGTTGCGTGTCACTGTTGTTGGATCGGAACCCTACTGGGAATCTCCGCTTGCGCGTGTTGTTGGAGTAGTGTGAATATCGGAGACGCTTGGGCACAATGGCCGCGGCTAGCTATGGCCGTGTATCATAGGTAGCTCAAAGACCGGACACGAAGGTGAGGCTTGCCGGTGCTCGTTGCGAAAACATCCCGGAGAAATCTGGACCACGCTAGTACAGCCGTGGCAGTGATCTGTAAACCTGGGGTCTCCGCAAACCTAGACTTTGTCTAAGACTTGCGGATCGGCCTCCAACATAAGACAAACTTCAAAGGCCGACAGTCACCGTGATGGTGGTGTCGGATGAAGCATCTGCCGGTTTCTACGGATGCAGTTGTTGGGAGCATTGACGAACAGTAATGAAATTATTGATATTACGTCTTCAACAACAAGAAATTACTGTTTGCGTCGTACTGGCGTGACCACGAGCAATCTCCACACCGTCTTCTGCACGACGACGTTTGCGCTCAGCTCCTAGGCGCCTACTGTGTAAGCCTCGCTTTACGACGGCTGTGGTGATCGTGTGCACGTCAGTGTGGTGGGTCTCCTCTCTAGACAAGCAAGTGATCAACGCACTGCTAAAGAGGGGAGGTTGGCTGGGGTAGATGATAGGTGCGACGATCAGCCTTGCTCAAACTGTTGAAGGGGCTGGGGCTCTGTTCATTGCGCGTACTGCATCTGCGGATCATAGTCAAACTGGGGGCGTGGGGTAACACTGGAGCAACGACGCACAACTCACCGTCGCCAAGATATCACGATGCGATCAGCAGAAGGTCGATTAACTGGTAGCTTGACGCAAGTTCAGAGATAGTGCCGGGCAGATGGTGCGGCTCGGTCGCGCGGAATATGCAGCGTGATGTTGACTTTCTCAAGACACACAGTAGCCGTCCTGGAATTGAGTTTGTCGCTGATGGGTCGTTTGCCGTTCAAGGCGTCATGGTTGTTTTGGACGATCTTTCGCCGACAGGCAGCTTGGGCTTTGATGTGCATGCAGTTTCGAGTCTCGTATGCACGCCATACTTCCGTACCTGTTTCGTCACACACCTCATCTTTGTGTGGCTTGGCGTTTCTCTCGAGCACATCAAACCCATCAAACCTCGTGGCGTGACATGCAAGCTTCACGGCATGACATCAAGTGCTGTTGGGGATAGATGAGAAATCTTTCACGCAATCTTCAACATGTGATGTCATGCCGCTGTCGCCGAAGACTGATGGCTGTCTCTGTCGCCTCATCGGGCCTTTGAGCACGTTTGACGGCTACGGTGCGGGGCCCCAGAGGCTTGACCGATGACATGGGCATTGATGGAGGCTGAAAGATGCTTTGGCGCGCGCGCAACCTGTTGCTTTCGGGTAGGCGGCAAACGTCGGCACGATGCATCGCAGGGTGATCTGTGAGCAGCACGGTGATTGCTGCGGAGTTGTGATGACGATGCCCTCTGGTCGTGTCAGGCGATGTGTTGGGCGGAGACGTTGCAGAACTTTCTCTGCAGCGGGGTCTTGTTGAATCAACGGATCGTGACTAGGTAGTGTGTACGGATAGGTGGGCAAGGGAAGATCCGGTGAGAGCGCAGGTGTCGCGTTTGGAGATTGCGGGCGTGGACCGGGCTGAGGGATGAAACTGTGTTCGGCCTTTGCAACAGCTAGCTCGTTGCGAGCGAGGCGCAACAAGCATGATAAGGAGGGGTCGTGATAGAGGCGCAGTGTTTTGGCTTTGGTACCTGCAGGCCGTGGCGCCACCAACGTAGCAGGCGTCCCCACCTTTGCAGCGCCGGGCAGCCCGAGATTCTCCGAACACGTGCAAAGGGCAGAGCATGTCGTTTGCGGGCGAGTGAAATTTTTCTGCTGTGACAGTGTCAGCGTGTCAGCGGCAGCTGCCCCGAACAATCTCCAAACTTCTCCCATGCTAGCCACAAAGCGGGGCGGGCTATCGATGGGCTAGGGGCGCTGTCAAGAATTTCTAGAAGCAATCATAATAATAGCGGACCCTCTGTCACAATCTGTCCCAACGCACCGAGAATCCTACCTGGCAGCCTGGAGTGTTGACGTGCACTCGAGCATAGCGTAGCGAACAAGACAAGAAAATCTTCACCGACGAGGCTGAACGCTGAGGAGGAGTCGTGGTCGTCATGCATCTCGCTTGACTCGGCCAGGTGTCCCCTGAGCACTCAAGCCACCAGCTTCTTTTGCCTTGTGAAAGGCCAAGGTGGCAGGGGTTGCCCCACTACGATATCGAGAATGGAAAGAGCGAACGGGGCTCCGCAAGGGCCGATATGAAGTGAGATATCGAGAATGCAGACACGGCCTGCTGATTGTGATTGCTGGAGGGGCTGCGATGGTGATGCAGGATTGGACTGTCCCGGCGTAGGGAGTGTGCTTTGTTGTGCTGTGCTTTGCTGTGCTGTGCTGTGCTTTGCTGTGCTTGTGCTGTGTGTGCGGTGCTTTGCCGTACTGCGCTCGTCTCCCACCGTGCTTCGTTCAAACGCAATGCGGAAACATGCATCGACTGCGGGCCGGCGTGGGCGGGTGCATCGGCTGGGTAGGATGAGCTCCTGGCGAGCAGTTGTGATGAGATGATGATCTCCTGATATTGCCTTTGCTGGTAGTGAAATGCATGCTGCTGCATGCAAGAATGCATTCGTTGGTGCTATTTGCTTTTTCGATACTCAAAATACCCCAGATCATCCCCCACGGGACATGGGCTCCTCCACCAGACCTGGCGGCAGTGCGACGCATCCAGGGGCACCTGAATACCATCAGCTATGCGTCGAGTGTCCATGCCTGGTCATCTGATACGCCCGGCAACAGGCGGGTGTCATGTCTCGTTGGACCGCAGAGCGAGATGGCCAGCTGCATCTCACGAGCCAGTCAGACTGAACGGTCCACTTGGAAGAGGATTTTGTCTGCGGTCAGTCAGAGTGAGGAGCCGCGCCTCTAGCCGTGGGTGAAGAGTGCGTGGTCCTGACTGGGACTTCTCTCTTGATCCTGTCTGCTAGCCGGCTCCTCCACTTGCATGTCACCGTCAGTGTGGTACAGTAGCAGTGTTTCTGGTCTCACGCCCTGCCTGATGGATACTGTAGAATGCACAACAAGAAGCCAGGCGCAAGGGTGACGGGTACCGCAACAAGCGCACGAAGCTCCTCGGTGCCGTGATCGTGACGTCCCAGAAGGGTGTTGACTCCAGGCAGGCGTGACGTCTCGATGAATGAATGGCTTGCTCTTATCTCCCCAGGGCGGTGCAGTGCGGTGCGGTGCAGTGCAGTGCAGTGCAGTGCAGCGGGGCTCCTCACATTCTCCAGACAGTAAACACTGCCTCATCCATTTGCCGTTCTTTCTTTGATCCCCGTTGATCACATCATCTCTTGCGCTACACAGGCTCAGGCTCAGGCTCACGTACAACTGCCGCCCATCCGCGTACGCTGGCTCGCTGGCTTGCTCGCGCTCCCAGGACGGGCCCCCGCTGTCTTATTGCTGCTTCACGTTCTGGCGTCTCCACAGACAGCCTCACCAGAGCCACGACAGCAGCGCCGTGACCAATCGTGTTGCGCTCGCCGAGCTTCACCGCTGGGCCAGCAGCAAGAAATTTTGCTGCAAATTTGCAGGCCTTTGTCGGGCTCACCAAGCATCCAGGTGGTCCACCGGCAGCACCAGCACCAGCACCAGCATCAGCACCGGCACCAGCATCAGCACCGGCACCAGCACCACTGTCGTGAGTGCGGAGACCGAGGCAGGCATCTTCCGCTGCTGCCAGGGGCCGTGGGCAAACCATTTGCAGCATCCATCCAGGTACGCCGTACGGCAGCACAGCGATCTTTACGGAGTAGCAGCGCCGACCCTGCACTGCACTGGGCGCAAAGGCAGCCAGACGCACGCCATCGCTCCGACACGCCATCGCCGACACAGGCCAGCTCCAGCAGGTCCCTGCTCCAGACTACTGCGCTCCGCACAGCGACTGGGGGCGCCGCTAGGCTGATACGTTTTCGACGCGGCGCACCTTTGGACCTTTCAGGTAGCCAAGCCGAGTGGAGCAGTCCGCCCCGTGTCTTTCTTTCGATTCCGGCAGATCCTCGTCAGCACAGGCCTGCACTGGCCTGCACTGGCGCTTCAGCAGCCACCGACCCCCACACGCACAATCCCGCCAACCTTTTGCTCTTATACCCTCCGACGCCCCAGCCATACCCCCCTTCCCCAACTTTCACACGCCGCCTCTGGTGCTAATCACATGCAAGCCTTCAACCTGTCCAGCGTACTAAACCCGGATACCTCCCCGCAGCAAACGTCAACCACGTCTGCACCCACACCACAACAATCATCAATGGCTACTGCTACCGTGAGCCTCATGGCTCCCCTCCTGCAGCAGCAACAGGCCCAGGACGAGCCTCGCCAAGATCTCCCCCGTCCCTACAAGTGCCCCCTCTGTGACAAGGCCTTCCACCGCCTTGAGCACCAGACCCGTCACATCCGCACTCACACGGGAGAGAAGCCCCATGCCTGCACCTTTCCCGGTTGCACAAAACGTTTCTCGCGCTCCGACGAACTCACCAGGTAAGCTTTTGCTGCTGCTGCTGCTGCTGCTGCTGCTGCTGCTGCTTCCAACCCTCTTGTCTCTCCTTTCTCCTGCTAACCCACGTCATAGACACTCGAGAATACACAACAACCCCAACTCCAGGAGGGGCAAAGGCCAACATGCCGCTGCCCACCAGGCTGCTGTCGCCGCTGTGCAGGCCGGCCTCGTCGAGCCTGGTTCTGGCCTTGCTCACATGATGGCTCCTCCTCCACCAAAGACCATCTCTCGCAGTGCGCCCGGCTCTGCAATTGGCTCACCAAATGTGTCGCCGCCTCACTCCTTCTCCAATTATTCTCCTAACGTTGGCAACGACTTAGCTGCCTATCGCCACGGAGGCCTCAGTAGCAACAGCAACAGCCCGAACGGCATGTCAAGAAATATGGATTTGCTTGCAGATGCCGCTTCGAGGCTCGAAAACCGCCACGGCCACCATTCTCACTCCAGCCGCCACCACCTCACTAGCCATGGGTACCACCCTTACAGCAATCACCGCCTTCCTGGCCTTTCTCAGTACGCCTACTCTTCACAGCCCATGTCGAGGTCGCATTCCCACGAGGATGACGACCCATATACGCACAGGATGACGAAGCGGTCGCGGCCGGGCTCGCCGATGTCGACTGCGCCGCCTTCGCCGACATTTTCCCATGACTCCGCTAGCCCCACCCCCGACCACACTCCCCTTGCGACGCCTGCGCACTCGCCCCGACTCCGACCGCACGGGTTCAACGACCTCCAGTTACCGCATTTGCGCCACTTGAGCCTGAACCAGAACTACGTTCCTGCGCTCGCTCCCATGGAACCCCAGACAGATCGCGAGGCGCCTTACGTCCCCAGCGCATCATCTGGTCTCAGGATTGGCGACATCATCTCGAGACCTGAAGGTGCCCAGCGCAAGCTACCTGTTCCTCAAGTCCCCAAGGTTGCTGTGCAGGATCTGCTCAACGGTCCCACAAATAGTGGCTTTTCTTCCGGCAACTCCTCTGCGACACCCTCGATAGCCGGCGAGGATCTTGCGCACCGCACATAAAAATCTCCTTGTTTTCACTGCATGGCTCGGCGTATGGTAGCATTATATGACTTTTGTCATTTGGATTAGCGAGCGTTCTACGCAATCATAGACGGACTCATGAGGGGTACAGCCCGCGGAATATCACGACATCAATTCTCGAACTCGAACCACCCACCAACGTAGACTTTCAGATTTTCTTTTGTCGGATTCAATACCCCGCGAATCCTAGCGATTCCAGTCTTGTATTCTTCTCCCACTCAATTTTGCTTTTTGGCATGCAGCCAGGCGCATGGGGTATGCCTGCTTATTGGCAGGCTACTGGTTAGACAGCAACCCAACGCCTAGCGCGTAATTGAAGCTCATACATTCCACTCTTAGTTATTACGAGATGATTATGGTCTGTCCGTGACGTGATCGAAGTGTCGATTGATGCAACGAAAATCAAAAGCAGGGAACAAGTATGTAACAAGCATGCAATCCAAAGCCCCGGACGCGTAAACCCGCCCCATCAGTGGAGGACTACAGTAGCACGTTAGGTTCCTCGCCTTTCCCCGCACTACCACCAAAAGAAAAAAGTTGCAGTGCGCAGTGGGAGAACATCACACATCACATCGAGCTCTCCGCATATGACACGGTCTTGTGATTACGCGCCCGTTTCCCCACGGGACTGTCTCAGCCCGAATGAAGATACGGTGAAGGTCATCCACGACGCCCACAGGGTTTCAGACGGCCACTGTGCAACCACACCCACACTGCTTCTGTGCTGTCCGCATTCCTTGGGCGATAAGCCCACGGCTCCACAATCGTGATCTCCGCATCTCACGGTATTTTGTACAAGTGTCTTGATATGCTAGCGCGCTTGGCGCAAGAACTCTCTTCCTGGGCCCTGAGGGTTACCACTTCCGAACTCGGCAGGTACCCATTCTGAGTATTTTTCCAAGATTGTGAGACCCCTGTTGTCGCCCTATCGACTGCCCTTATCGTCTCTTTTGTCTTTCTCTATTTTGGGCGGGTTGGCAGATTGGCTCGGACACACGCTCGGCCTCCGTCGCCTTTGCACACGGCTCCTTGGTTCGTCTCGGGCTTTCCATGTCTAGATCAGGATCAAACGTGGGCTTTGACGCTCTCGCGTCTGACGATGCCCAGCGTTGTCCTTAGCTGCACCCCAGATCAGAGCGCAGCAGCGCTGGCGCTCCCCACATTCCTATCTCTGACCGGCACAACGAACCCACGGTACAACTGGATGGCAAATCGGTAGGTAAAGCGGGAAGTTTCTCCGCCATTCGTCATCTCCAAGGTTGGCGGCCCGGCATGCGCGAACGCTACTCTGCATTCTGTAACTCCTGCCAAACAAAATTCCCGTCATCTCTATCACGACTTGCAACGTGCACGGAGGAGCAGCTGGGCTTCACATGCCGGGCAGTGGGCACTCGAACGCCGGCGATACCTTGTCCGAAATGACCATTCAACGAGGGGCACCACAGCTCCACACGGAACGCCAACCCCATAAGACAAAGCACGCCATCCAATAGCTTGGGGTCGTGGGGCCTCATTTTCCTTTGCAGGCCTTGAAGAGACACAGTCCAGAGTCAGGTGAAAGATAAGCAAGACTCCACCATTCAGACTACTTCTCAGCCGCCCTCGTAGCGAGAGATAACCTATGAAGGCGGTTTTGGCCCCTTGCTGACTCGGCCATCTAGCGAGCTTCTAGATGCATCCGCTTTCGTACAGTGCAAATCCTCCTCCGACTGTGGGGTCTCCACACTTGTCTGCGACTTTCCATGCTCGGAAATGCGAACGGATAAGGCTGGCCAAAGCGCTCTGCTCCACCGGGGCGTCGCGGTTCCGTATCGAGGACGAAAGATATTCCGGTAAAATTGCACCACTGAGAGGGGCGGCACTGTGGAGGTGGAGAGAGATCCCAGAGGCTCTGCGCGAAGACTTCCCTATACAGCTAAGGATCCGCATCGTGAATTTGTCCGTCACATGAGGCTCACGGTATGTGGGCAAGCTTACGACTTCGGTGTTTTACCGATCGCCTGTGCTTGACTGGAGCCGCTATTTCCTAGCCACCCTGTTGCAAAGGGTTTTTTTTGTGGAGGTCGTGAAGCAATCTGCTTCAAGTCATGACCCGTCAATTCATCCGCGGTGCCCAACCCACTCCCCGCTCGTCCTCGGCTTCGGCGGACCGTCTGAAAACGTCTAGCGAAGACATGCGGCTTTGTTCGACCAACCTCTCAAAGCACTTTGAGATGTCAACCCCGCCTTTGCTGTATGGCGGGATCTGGTACAACGGCCGTCATCTAAATCAACGTCGCTTACCAGGCGGCTGGTATCCTCAGCTCATGAACAATCTATCTTGCAGATCTACTATGGATAGCCGCAAGCGGTAATTCCCCTGCATGATGGCGAGAAGCTTGACTGTCGTAGCACTGATCGCAGGTTCATCATCAAAGTCACGTCGCTGGACAACCATCGTGACCACATGTCCCATACCTGATTGTCAACTTCTTTGTGAACCTGCTGCAACGGGCCACGCATCCGATGCTATTTGGTAGCGGCCGTTACCCCCGGAGTCAGTCCTTTCGCGGCCAGTGGGCTTGCCAAACCTCAACATGACGGCTCCATGAGCACATGCTTTCACATGCGGCGCAGAAGAAGGGTTCCAAGTGGGAGCAAAGCAGGCTCGTTATCACGAGCAGATGTCTGTGATTGCACGGATATTCTGCTGACGATGTGAGCACTACGCCACCAGGACTTCAAATGGTTCGCGCACAGCCTATCATCGCTTTGGTGACGTTCAGCTGGAACGCATGACGTGAAGCGCAGCGAATCTGGGGTTCGCGATACTGGCTGCATGTCAGCCAATATTCAAAATCCGAAAGTACTACCTAACCATTAGACCACCGCACCTCGTAATAACGACTTTTGTTGACACGTTCCTGCATCACCTCAAACGCTCCTTCATATGCTGCCATGCCAGCATTCGAATCCTTCAGTAGCAAACCCCCACGCCAAACCCAAAACCGTCACGCATCCTCCCTTGGCTACCCCAGACAGTCCTGGCTCTACACTTCCGCCCAGCTAACCTGTTTAGCCAGATACCCGCGGTACAACGCACCGGCAAATGTCCAGTCAGAGCTCGCTCCGCAGACCCTGATCCACGAAAACGCAACGGAACCGACATGTTCGGGGTTCAGTGACTTCGCCCGAGGTACCTCGCCCCGAGCTTACGCGGAGAAATACCCAGCGAGTGGTACTGATACACGGCACCAACACCCGCCTTTCTATTGCCAATGTTTCAGCTCGGTGCAAATCAAACGCGGCCACCACCGTAATTTGTTCGGCCTTGGTACCTTCGTACATCCCCTGGGGAAGTGGAGGTCCAACCCCGGGGTTTCCGCTGGAATGAAGTTCCAGTGGCGCAGGGAGGAGTGAAATGATGTGGGGTTTCGGGAGAATTCACCTTTCTTGATCCCGGTGACTGATACGTACCGTGATGCGACCTGGCAGGAGCGAGTATCCATACACGTGCTTGATAGGCGAGCTGCGTCGTGGAATTTCTTTTTGAGCGCTGTTCTTTGCAATTTGGGAGAAGACACGGAGAATTGCGCGGTGGGTTCGGTGGCGTGTCCGACAAGTCTGCTTCACTGATGGTGATAGGTGCAAATTGGCCTCGCAGCAATCACCGAAGTCACAACATCGTCGAGTGGTCGTTGTCTTCAAAGAAAGCCCAAATCGGCAATCGTACCTGCGTCGCCAAGCAGAGCATTGTCACGTTGTCATCTGGGAGTGCTGCCATCAGTAACAGCAGCTCTGCTCTCCCCTGTGAGAATAGTTGTTCAATGTGCTTTCCCTCACACCTCAGTTTCTTCCGGGCATCCCGCAAAATCGCAAGTGATCACGTCGGTCCCTATCAATATTCGAATCATTTCCATCTTGGGACAACTATCACGGACGATCCTCCTGCAGAGCAGTCTAGATCTCAATGCAGACGCAGCAGAAGCGCAACCTCACAAACCGGTTCGAGTCGCGATCTTCGCCCCACGGTTCTTCACCTTGATAGCGGCTAACACGGCCCTGTCCGCGGGCGCCAGAGTCACTACTGTGACGTGACGTGACGTGACGCGTGTGGGGTACTCCGGGGTGCATTACGATCTCCGCCCGTGAGCGCGATGGCTGGACAACGACCAACTTCGTCTTGAGTAGGGATCACTGCGAAACTGCTGTTATTGCGTCGAGCAGACCGCTTGATTCAATGAGATAGGTGGCGTGGCGGTGCTTCGTATTGCTGCGAGGAGCTGGAGATGGGTATGTATCTGCATATCGCTGCCCTGCCCGTGACTTGCGGGTCGGTACTTCGCCGAGACCTTGTCGTCGACATTAGGAAGAAATGCAGTAGGTTGACGAAGATGCCAAGAGCTTGTGTTCACGATCGTTTGGGATTTTTGTGCAAGCAAATTCTCGCTGCACTGCTATGCTTGCAACCAAACATGGTACGCCATGTCGCTGAACCGTGCAACTCACCCCAACGGCCATGTAATCATGTCTCTATCTATCAAAGGTAGGATTGCGATTGCATCCCTTTGGAACTCTCAGCACACGGGCACAGGAGACACGGAACTCGTGAGCAATGTATCGCACGAGAGTCTCGGGTTTGTACAAATTGGAACACTAGGTCTTGTCTGTATCTGTCTCTAATTACGGTAACAACTTCTACCACCGCAAACATAGTTTCCACTCGTAACATGTGATGCCGTTTTTCGCGATCGTGAAACCCGTCGCTGGCAAAAAACAGAATCAGGAGACGGCTTTTAATCCAACTTAGACTGCAGGGTTGGAGACAACGTTCTTGCTTCTCCGTTTTTCACTCTCGAATGCTATCAAGGAGTACCCGCACTCACCTCTCTCTCTCTCTCTCTCTCACACATACACAACCCAAGAAGACAACACGATTGTTTGTTCCGTCTACACCACCAATTACCGTGTACGTAAGGTAAAACACAATGGTGTCCCACGACGTATCTGCACGGCAACATCCTCCACTCCACACTACGATGTACAGTGCCTTCTGTCACGCAGTCGTACGACATGATATGACACTTCACTCCACTGCACTCGTTTTCGCGTCCGACTATCCTGTTCCCTCTTGGACAAGGTGATATTGAATACGATGCGCTGCGACGCGATGGTGATGCGAGGTGTGCATACCCAACACCACCAGCACCACCACCATTTCTCAGAGGCAAGACAAGACGCAAGATTTAACGATAAATGCAGAGCCAGGGTGAAAACTCGGCATGTCCGTGTACACCATCCTGTAAGTAATGCAAGCACCAACTAGTCGCTGCGATATGCAGGATCAGATCAAGACAGGAAGAGAAGGGAAAAAAAGAGGGTGTAGGAAGAGCTGGATGGATGATGTGGTTGCCATGTACAGCTGAGCAGCACCAGGGCGAGCGTGAAGGGCGTCTAGTCTAATTTGGAATCCAAGCAAGCAAGTAAGAGTCCAAACGAGGAGGTTGTCAAAGGAAGGATTGCAGCGCATATAGTATACAGTACCAAGTGGGCATGAATGAATGCTATTGGGGCAGAGATTCTGTTGAGAAGAAAAAAAGGGCCGCATAGTCTTGGTTGGGTAAGTAAGTACCTAGAAGGTACCTGAGTGCGAGGCATCCTATTGCGTGTCGAGGAAGCGGAGCGGTGTGTGTCACGGACACAAAGTCCAAAAGGAAGGTGCATATCAGAGCGAGTAGAGCGTGGATAGGGACGCCGCAATCGAGATGGAGGCGTTCCGTAGGGAGAGTGTGCACCTGTACGGCTGTACGTGAGGAGATAGGCGCCTGTCGGTGCGTGTCCGCGCACACTCGGAGTGCCTCCTTACCCCCGTGGAGAGTGGGTGACGGCGGAACTGGAGCCCGTGATTCCTCCATTCAGCTCTTTTAGACGGTGTCACATGGTTCATCTTTCCTTCCCAGAGCGCGGAGCGGAGAGGGTGTCTGGTCTCGTTCCTCCACCCCCACGAGCTACCCCGCTTCCCCTATAACACTGCAGATATGATCGGCCACGCGCATGCATTTCATCCGTTTATCCAAAAACAGCACGAATGGTGTTGGTCGTAGAACCCGACGCTCTGGGTCGCGGAGCGTGCTCCCCGAACCTTGCTTCTGACGCGACGCAAACAGGGTCCTGTCGTTGCACGTGTGCGTCTGCTCCGTAGGAAGGCGTGCCTCATCTCCAAGCCGGTCCGGCATGCCTCTGTGGCGCACGGCAGACCGCTCCTCAGGGACGACGGGGGTAGCATGAAGAAGGTGCATGCTAGTTGGATTCGTTGGTGCCAGCATGCTTGCGAATTTGGTGCAATTCGGATTGTATTGGTCACAATGGTACATGGCTGATAGTATTGCTGATGTGAGGATGCGCGCGCGTACTGGCGGTGTGAATGTCTCGTGTTACTGGCGGAGTCGAGTTGGGGGCGATCAATCTGGGGTCTGGGGTTGTCACCCCACACGGGAGAGCGAGCCCGCGCCGTGCGTGGGCTGCCGGCAACCTATGATCGGTGTAGATGCACGATCTTCAGCCTGATCAAGTCTTGTCAGCTGCAGAAGTTGGAAGCATAGCATCAAGGTCGAGGGCAGATGCTTACCCGGTACCTCCGCGGATCGCGCTCGCGAGAAGTACATGTTGTGCGACAGCGACCATCCAGTAGAAGTGTGAACAGATTAGGCAGATAGCTCTCTATGCAAATCATATGTGAGACAAGGCCTGTCGAGTCTTCACACTGTAGAAGTTCGCATTATCTTGGTACTACGTCCTTCAGCGGCAGGTTCTTGTGGTGCGTCGACTTCGCCCGTGGTTGGCGCATCATTGATCAGGAGTCCCTCGGCGGCGACACCGTCGTCTTCGATCCAGCCATACACCTCGTCCGAGTTTGGTTCTTCGGGGGCGTTCTCGTCGACCTCATCGAAGGTTCTCTTGGGCGGTCTCGCCTGGATGGGTAGTACCATAGTGGTTGCCGTGTCGTCGGCAGTAATGTCGATGTCACAGAGGCCACGCTGAATGGTGTCAGTAGAGTATAGCATCTCCCAGCGGCCGTCGACATCAACGCACGCGCTGGCTGCATGGCTCTTGATCCACTTACACTCTCGATAGCAAAGGGCACCACGCTACCCACCCCACCTTCATCAGCAAGGGTCAGGCCGTTGAGCTTGACCAGACCAGCAAACCGGGTTTTCTGCACTCTATCTGCGAGGACCTTATCTCGCGCCTTTGGGTGCTGTGGCGCCCAGTCTCTGAATAGAAGCAAACGAGTAGAGATGCCGTTCTCCCACTCGATGCCAGTGATAGCGGGGACTAGAAGGGCTCGCGATGCGCCGCGGATGCGTGTGATTGTTTGGCATGTGATGAGCAGGGCAATGTCGTGCAGGGCAGCGAACTTGGTGAAAGTCGCAATCAAGTCGTTGATGACGGCATATCGGCGCCCAGCTGCCCACTTTGACTGGTCCGTCTTGTTCTTGATGCGATCATCGGTGTTGCGCGGATATGCGTTTTCGATGAGGGTGGAGAGCGAGTCAATTACGACAAGACTTGCATTCGGCTGGGGGAAGGAGGCGGGCGGTCGCATGAACAGTGCCAGTATGTGGGCGAGGGTTGGCGCAGCAAGGTGATGGAAGTGGGTTCTCAGCTTGTCTGGAGAGAGTTGGGACGATGTGGCGCGTGGTAGCATGTCGTGTAGGCGTCGAGGGACCAAGGGCGCACATGCGGCATCTGAAGGCTATCAGCGGTGGCAGAGGCGATGCACTGGGCCTGCCAAACCAATCCAGTAGACATGCTGCCCCTCGTGCAACGCATTGGAGGCGGCCTGTACAAGCAGCGACGTCTTGCCCACGCCAGGAGGGCCATAGACCTCCGTCACCTTTCCTCGTGCATAGCCACCCGCCATATCGCGGCCGGGGAGGCTTGGTGGGGCAAGGAGCCTGTCGAGCTGCCTGAGGCCAGTCGGTACGGTGCGGGCGCCGCGTGCATTGAGGCTCTGGAGGGCTTGCGAAGCTGAGACGGTGGGCAGTCGGTCTAGGCTAACGTCAGTCGCAGCAAGGTGCTGAGACGCGGTACCATGTATGCACATACGTGAGGACTGACTTGGACGAGGCACGTCGTTGTCTGCCATGGTGCCAGATGGAGCAGGCGGCCAGCTAGTCTCGTGACTCGACGTCGCAGAACATCATGCAGCGCGTGCAATTGAAACCTCGCAGATGCGATTAGTCAAGATGGAGGAGAGCCTCATGTTGCGGCTCAACTCGGTGCAAACGCGCTGTCACGCGAGCAGGCGAGCAGGCGAGCAAGCGAGCAAGCCAACAACGGCGAGCCATGACTCGGCCAAATCCTTGTCTCCTTCCGCTTTCAACGCGCCAAGTCAACACCAGCACCGCCTCGAATCCATACCACTGAAGCCACATCGTCGAGATACGATAGGGGCCAGATATAACCCAGACGGCGCACCTGCGTCTTCTTGACCAACCGTCGCACTATCAAGCCCCGCCTTCCTGCTTGACACAAGCCAAGACACAATGGCCTTTGACAACACCCCTCTCCGGCCCTCCGCGCCCGAGGATACCGTCACTTCCCTTCTTTTCAAATATGCCTTCGAGAAATTAGGCATCCAAGTCACCACGCGTCTGTTTGTCACTACGATTCTAGTAACCCTCTCGCCATTCATCTTCATCTTCTTGTTCGCCCTTACACAACGCGATGCGCCTCCGCCCCCACCAGCTGGATGCAAAAAGCTTGGTATCCAAGGTCGTGGCAATTTTGAAGACCAGTACTCGAAAAAGTATGCCAAGGGCGGTGATGCAACCAAAGAGAAACCATGGACCGTCAAGGCACTGTTCATTTACCCCTTGAAGTCTGCACGCCCCGTTGAACTGGACAAGAGCCAAGTCCTCCGCACCGGCTTGAAGTACGACCGTCAGTTCACCCTCGCACAGTATGTGACGAGCATGCCAGGTCTGGACGGAAAGGTCAAGAGCGAATGGCAGTTCTGCACACAACGAAAATATCCACGTCTGGCTAAAGTCGAGACCGAGATCTGGGTGCCAGATCCTTCAGCTCCTGGTTACGAAAAAGATGGCGAATGGGTTGAAAGTGAGGGCTGTCTGGTGATTCGATTCCCATTCTCGCAAGACACGGATTTCTCGCTCGAAGGATTGAAAAGTTGGGGCAAAATTCTTGCCGCGCAGATAGCGGGCAAGTCGGAGCCTATGCTGGAAATCCGAGTACCTTTCAATCCATCTCAGGAGCGCATCAAGACCAAAGGCTACAAAAACGAAACGCTGCGCATTTGGACTGACTCGCCAGTAGCCCTGAACATGGGCTGCGAAATAGATTCAGATTTGCTTGCTAAGCTGAGGTACACTATTGGCACCACCAACCCCATCACACTGTTCAGGATCGACACGAACAAGTACCGCGAGGTCTACAAGTGTGCTCCAAAGAAGGAAGAAGTGGGTTTCCAACCAGCCATTGGCATGCAGGATTCCGTAGGTCCCCCCGTCATACAAGATCAGACTTTTTCTGACCCTTGCAACAGTACCCAGTGCACATCCTAAATCTTGCCTCGGTCCACGATATCGCCAACAAGCTTCCAAGAGGAAGTCAAATGGAACAGTGGAGGGTCCCCATCGTCAATGCCCTGCGGTATCGGGCCAACATCTACTTCACCGGACCCCCTGCATACGCCGAGGACCACTGGAAAAAGGCAAAGATTGGATCCACCCCCTTCCACATCTCATGTCGCACAACACGCTGCAAGCTGCCAAACGTGGACCCAGAGACCGCCGTGGCAGATCGCAATGAGCCATCGACCACGATGCGCAAGCACAGGGTCATTGACGAGGGCAGCAAGAAGGCGGTTATGGGCATGCAGGTCACGCCGCTCGAGGCGGGCGACGTGAAGGTTGGTGACACGATAGATGTCTTGGAAACGGGTGATCATTTCTGGGTCGGTGGTACAGGCGAGAACATCATGGGTTGATCGTCAGGGTATTCAGTCCACTACTCAACTACTGTACCGTTCATCTATCTGTAGCTGTAGCTGTAACTGTGATCATACAACGCCGTACTACAACTTCTTGCACACGCGGTTCTTATCTAGAACGCGTCGGTTTTCATACCTTTGGCTTGGGACGATGTTGTCAATCTAGAGAAGGGCGGGAGGGGACGGGGAAGGACGGTGGGGTGTGATTGTATACCGACGAACGGTATATGGGAGGAGTTAACTGGGTAATTTGAGGTGCTTGGCAAGTAGAAAGAATCGAAGAGCGAGGATGACCAGATCGATAGGCCATGTGAAAATCGAGCTGGTGCGGTGTTATTGCAATGGTTTGTTATATAGCTTGCTTGTATTGCTTGAGAGCACCTCGCTCATTCTAGGACCTTTTGTATTTGTATTTCTTCCCATGGAGTTGGGACGTTACGTGTTTATCGTAATCTTCACGAATGAAAGTAAGTAGCATGCGGTACATCCGGTTGTTCAGTAGTGGATACCCGTGGTGTTGAGGGTCAATCGTGTACCAGACTCTGAGTCTTGGGACGGGCAGAGACTGCGAAGCATGGAGATTTGCTTTTTTGAAGAGGGGAATATGGTGGTGGCTTCTCGGAAAATTTGGTCATCACCACCAGCTCCTGTTTTTCCACCAGAGCGGTAAAGAAGCACGAACTTCAGCCTTTACTGTTCGGGCGCGGTCTGCTCAGGATTGGAGGTGGAGGAGTGTGAGCCCACAAGAATTCCCTCGTCTGTTACACGCGATGGTGATCAGGTACATATCAAGCAACAAGAGGTAAGTTTGCAGAGGTATCAATGGTCTTAATTAGTGACAGTCTATGAGATGAAGTGTGAAGATAACCGACCCCATTTACGATGCTCACTCCCTACGCACAGAACGACAAACCCACACTTCACATATCGACCCCTGTCTAACCTCTCCACCCCACACTCATCACGCGCACTCAATCCGAATCATTCTTTTGCGATGGGAAACGAACGTTGAGTATGCGTTCACCGGCCGTTCGCTTAACGTCTTGACTCTGCGGGACTATTGACGCACTATTGTCCTAGCTAGTGTAGGATCCACCAATCTCCACAAGAAGGCCTTGAAGTACGCAGGGATATGCTGGGTTGTTTTGTCACTGCCGGTTTTAGGTTTTTGATTTAGGCGCGGATTTGCGTTCGTTACAGGGGGCGTGGCGGGCGGTATGGGTGGTTGGTTTTGCTTTTTGCAGGAGGGGAAGGAAATAGTGCAGTGGAGGTCAGGTTAGTAGGTATGGTATTGGAAAGGAAAATGTCACGCATGGTGGGGAGAATAAGAATTTTGTTGTTTTGAATTGATGGTAATTATCGTTTAGAGGAAAGTAGTAGTTCGCTAAAGGGTTTGTACTTAGAAGAAGAGAGATGCCCATAAATGTTCGTAAGCATCTCGTGCGACGTCGGCTGGTTAAGTCTGCGTCAAGGAGATATCATTGATTGCCGTTGCTTACTGGGGGACACCACCGTTACCGTTGTCGAAGGTGGGGAACTCGTAGGAAGCAGCGTTGACAACGGAGTACTTGTCGCTGCCGTAGTAGTAGCCGGTGTTGACAGCATATTCCTGGCCCCAGCTGCGAGTGTAGAGAGAGCAGTAGGTACCGAGAGGAACACCGTTCTTAGTGAGGATGTACGAGGTGAAGAAGTTGCAGGGCTTGTAAGTGCCATCGGCAGCGGGGTGGCCTTTGTCGTAGGTGGTCTGAGCCTCGCAAGCGGCGGCACAGAGGGAAGGATCGTAAGGGTTGTCGTTGAACAGCCTCATGCCGTTGTAGGTATCCTTGCCTTGGTAGAGAGGAGCGTTGATAGCAGCGGGGAGGTCCTTAGGAGCGTTGAAGTCAGGGACAGTGGGGGCACCCTTGCCGGTCTTTGAGTAACCGTTGGAACCAGTGATGACGACGTGGAAAGCTTGGCCGTCGGTATCCTGGGGACCGCGCCACTGACCCTCGTTGGTAGCAGTCGCTTCGGCGACGGGGTAACCGTAGAGAGAGCACTTGAGGTTGGTCTGAGCCTCGGGATTGGCACAGCCTTCCTTGGGCTCGAACTTGGGGTCACGCTCGTAGAAGATGTTGAAACCGAGACAGAACTTCTCGGAGTCGCAGAAGTCGGCACAGGCCTGGACGTTGTATTCCTGAGAGTCGATGTTCTTGTAGGTAAGGTAGCCGATCTGCTGGGAGCTGCCGAGCTTGTTTTTGAAAGACTCCGTGTAGCCACTGGGGGGCGTAGCGGCGTTGGCCAAGGCCCTCAGGCTGCTGCCTTCGGCAGTGTAGTCAGAGTCCTTGCTGCCGGAGCTGGGAAGGGGAGCAAAACCACCAGGCTGCTGAGCACCGCAGCTGCTGAGGGCAGCATCGCGCTTCTCGACTGCGCCCTCATTCTTGACGATAGCAGCAACGGCGGAAGCGGCAGCAGTGGGGTTGTATGAGACGGGAGCAGCCTTGGTCTCCTCGACCTTGGGGCCAAGGATAGTAGGGGTGGGAACAGCCAGAGCCGCCTCGATGTTGATCATCTGGGGAGCGGCAGCAACAAGGCCGCAGATAGCGGAGGCAGCAATAGCGTAACGCATCTTGATTGTTGGTTGGAGAGTCTATCGAGGACTGGAAGGGGAAAGATGGTTATTGATCAAGAGACTCAGTGGATTGAGTGGAGCTGGTGTGATGATGATCTCAATATGGTGGGCGTAGACAGTATACTTATATTCTTGTATTCATCGAACTCGTCAACACGAGTTTCTCCAGATACAGGAACCATCGCGTACGCCGAGTCGACAACTCAAACTATCGGCGGCTGGCACTTGCTAGGCTTGGCCGCAACAAGTGCAGAGGCGTCTTGGGAATGGCAGATAGAACGCCGGTCAGCTACGCCAGTGCACGAGGCTTGCCTTTCGTTGACAACCTTAGCTGACTGCCCTTGGAGCAAGGGGTAAACAGCCAGGTACTGAGACGCCACAAGGCTAACAATCGACTGTAACCATGTTCAGTCGATGGGGCTGATGGCAGGTAGTCCCAGTGGACGACCGTGCAAAAATAGCGACGGGAGAGCAACTGAGGTTAAAGCTTAAACCTTACTGCGGCTCCTCTGCGGAACAGTGCTGCTGATCACTTTCGTCCAAGTGGGCTCAGCTCCGCGCGAAGTCTGCAGTGTTGGTGTAGAGACGGTCGCTCTTGGTGTGCCTCGAAGAAGACTAACGTCAAGCACGTGGTGGCACTTGCCCAAATGGAGCGACGCCACGTCCTGCTGCGCATCCTTCATTTCCCCTTGCGAAGCCAACATCACTCCTGTGTCAGTGAAATGGAAAACGTCTTCCCACGTCGCAGTATCGAATACACAGTCGTGTCTCGGCGTCATCAACAATCGCAGTATAGCCTTGTTCTCAAGCCACCACGCCGTAAGGCTACCGCACTTCAGCACTGTTGTACCCTGGTACAGACGCATGGTTCCTAACCTTATCGAGAACACACTCTAACGATACCGCACAATCGGCGTTACCGTCAACCCTAGATGTTGTAACCGGACTATTGGAACAAGCCGCTATCGTGTCCATGCTGATGCGTACTAGCGGTGACGAAACTCTGGTACCGCACAAGGCTGATAGGTGAGCATTTGCCAGAAAAAACATCCCACCACTTGTGCTGGCTGGCTTCGCTTGGGTCCCTGCAAACTACTACCGAATATGACAGCCTTGAGTCCTGGGCAAGAAGATACGGCATGTGAGGTGAGCCGCTTCATCGCTCACGCTTCCTTCCTCGGCCCTCTTAGACGGTAAGACAGCTTGGACGCAATACCTCGACAATCTAGATTCAGACCCGCGGTGCTGGCCAAGATAAGCGATGACTACCCACATCAGTGGTACTAAGATATGCACCAGTATGTCCTGCATATGTCTTGTCCACTGCTCCGGAGAAGGAGTTCCTGGGGCTCAGTACCATGTATGCTTTGGTGCAAACAAAGAATAGCACAGACAAAGTTTTGCACTCAAACAGACAAACAATGGGAACAATGAGTCGTTGTAAGCTCTTCAATGCAGTGGCTGGCTGTCGAACGTGAGGCTTGCGGAGTGGCCCACCTTGCCTGACACGTCTTTCTCAGCTGGAGGCCTTCACCGAGTCGGGTGTTTACACATTGTTTCCATGGCCGTCTAGCTTCTTCCAACTCCACAAACGCACGTTCACTGCGAGGCGGAAGCACTAAACAAGCCACACGGCCACTACGAGACTCACCATCATACGAGATTACACAAAAACGGCATAGACAAGCGATACTCTCCGCTTGGGGAATTGCTTGGAACATTGCTTGTGGTATTGTGGTATCAGCTTTTCGTGCGTTTGGTGCCTGTCTATGCGGCTGGACATAGCACATTGTTCTACCGTTGGAGACAATGACCATGATGCGGTTTCAATTTATTACCACGGCTTGTTCGGCTCCCCCATGTCCATGCACAGTGCTCGTTTACTGCAGCCTGCTTGTTTCTCTTCGCCCTCGTCTACCCCACGTTGCCGGGTCCTGCATCTACCCCATCTTTGCGCTCTAGACTACACTGACAGTCTTGTTCAGCCTACAACTAGCAACCAGCATGCAGAGATTGCTTGGAAGTCCCTCTTATACGCACGGTGATATACTAAGACCGGTGAGTGAGGATGCTCTGGACCCGAAAGATCGGTCTTGCTGCATCTGCTATCAGCCCTTTCGACCCACATCGTTGACTCAAGGTGGGTCTGAAGTGCCGGTTCAGCTGCCATGCGGACATGTCTTTGGCGAATCGTGCATAGTCAGCTGGACCTCTTGCAACAACTCATGTCCGTTGTGTCGGAGACAAGTCTTCGAAATCGGCGATCACCCTGCCAACCGAAACTTCTCCATCTCTCACTACTCAAGCGCTGGCAGTTCCATTGCAGCAGACCAACACGATATCTGGCTCGATACACATGTCTGGGAGAGACCTACCGAGACGCAGCGTCGAGAGACGGTAAGTAGTACTGACATCGAACGACTCGTGGAACTCTACACAAGCGACCATTCCACCATGCACTCCAACTCTGAACCTCATCCATCTCACAGAAGACGGACAAGTACCTCACCCGACGACGTCTGTCCGCGCACTACCGAGGAAGCCGAGCGCTTCCCACCTGCAACAACCACCCAACCCAGACCCACAGAAACCATTGACTTCACCCTGACAGAACTAGGCGCCCAATTCGCCTCTCTCAACTACCAATACAAGCAGTGGATGGACGAGTACCTCAACGAACCAACTTTGGACGACCATTTCTTTGTTACATGACGCCGAAGAAGAAAAATCAACTTCGTCCAACACGAGGCTTAGCGTGACAGCGCGCCAAAACAGGCAACGACCATGTTTCTCAAACACTAAATTCGCGAGAAAATTAGAAAAATTTGTTGCCGGTTGCTTCACCAGATTGCGTAAAGTCGACCAGAAGTCGTAGTGGATAGATAGATAGATAGGGACGCGCTTCTCAACTGCTGGGACTACTGGCTAGCGGCCATGGTATCGCGACCGCGGTACGGTACGGATGGCGCAGGTTCCGTCGGATCAATGTTACATTCCCAGTCGCTTTTCCTTCCAAAAAATTTTTTTTTTGGGTTTGGGTTGCTCGTGTTCCCTGCCAGATTCGCGCGTGTTCTCTGCAGCCCGGATCTTCGTCAGGCGGGCCGTGCCGATGTGCTCTATTCTGCGAATGGCAATGATCTACAGTGTCACGTACAGGTCAGCATTGTTGCGATGAGGTTGTGAACTGGCTTTGTGGGGACGTGATTGTTCCAGCTGTCAGTTGAGATGCGTTGAATTAACTGTATCTTGTTCCTACTGTAGAGAGGGGTAGCTGAGCGTCGATATAAACCTTGTCGAGGAGCGAGTATAATGTTCCGAATCCCTGGAATAAGATGGACAGTCGGCGGTTTCCTGTTATATCAAGCATTATTGTAGGACTTTCATACCCTGCCCCAGACTACATAATCCAACGCATAAGTCATCAAGTATCCCCATCCCCATCCATGTAACGTGCAATCCCAACAATCCAATCCATCCAAACCGCACATCTACATCACCTAGAATATCGCAAAAAGACATCACACTCGACGCTGCCCACTCTACCCTCGAGTCAGAACTTACTCGCCCGATTCATCTCATCCGTTTCTGCCGCTGTGTTGACGGCCGTAATAGCCTCCATCTCGACAGCCCGTTCCTGGACTTGCCCTTGCCCTTGTCCATGCGGGAACGTCTCGTAGTAACCCGGTACTGGCGTGCCTCTTGGTAAGGGATCGTGTGTGGTGGGCCTGCAGTGTGATAAGTAGAGGTTCGAGGGAAAGAGACGAATAGGGACTCACTGCATGAAAGGGTGGCCGTTCAAACCCAGGTTTCCCAGCGGCGGTGATGCAGAGCTCACAGTGTGGTATGCAGGATGCGTTGTCGCGGTGTTTGTGTACTTGACCTGGTAGTTAGCGGGGAAATAGTCCGCTCCTGCACTGTTTTGGTGCTGGTGCCCGTAGCTTAGGGACGGCGTGCCAGGATGAACGGCAGGGTGAGGAGGGAATTGGTATCCCGCATGGCTGGCGTTGTGTACATGGTGGGACTGGGCGTGGTGATGTGGGCTCTTGTATTCGACCGTTTGGTTTGGGCTGGCACTGACGCGGCGGACTGTGCCGTCCTTGCGCTCGATTGCTTCGCGCAGAGACTTTGTACGGCCCCAGCAAAAGAAGAGTAGGGCACCGAAGAGGATTGCGCACACAGCAGCGACCACGATTCCGGCTATGGCGCCTTTGCTCAAGCCGCCGGAGTTGTGGGAAACGCCCGCTGAGGGATTCGAAGACGTTGAGACTGACGGAGACGGTAAGGCCGACGAAGCTGGATTACCGCTTGATAGGGGTGATTCGGCGGGAAAGGGCTCGCCTGGTCATCTGTTAGCTGTCGTATACTTGATTCGAGAGGGACGAGACTAACCAGGTTGCAACATGTATGTTGAGTCCATGGCTGACGTCCGTTGCTTTTCGATGCTCATACTGCTGTTCAGATTGATCCCACCCACCATCCCATATGTGATGCAGCTACCTGGTGCTGAACAGTAGAAGAAGATTGGCTCAGTGTCATTCACCCGAACACTGTACTTCGGTGGACGATCCAGGACTTTGTCTACAGGACGAAAGCCAGAGAAAAACCCCTTCTTATTGGACCCAGTCATCTCGTAGGGTATGCAGGGAAATCCGTATTCTGCCCGGACCACGCTGTGGTTGAGTGGATAGAAGTCAAACTCAATGAAGTCTCCTACCGCTGCTTCAGTAGTTTCGGGCCGCATCTTGTGGTCTAGGAGTCCTACTTGAATAGTGTGGGTTTGGAACGTGGAAGGCGTAGTCGTGGTACTTGACTGAAAAATGGTTAGGGAGGGTGACGATGAGGCGGCTGCAGCAGTGGCAGAAAGATCGATAGATGATGCGTCTTGTGCCATGATTGCGGTGAGGTGGAAGACCAGTAGTGACAGCAAGAACCGGGGTGGTCTTCTAGTGTTAATCGAAAGCGCCATCTTCACCTTTCCACCTATCACGATGTAAATGTTGCGATGTTGCCGCGAGTCTGAGGCTTTTTGAAGATACGATCTAACCGGAGGACAAGGCTGGGAAGGAGAAAACTACCGGGGAGGGGGGGATTGGTTTGGGATACTATTCAAGGACGCTAACGATCAAAGATAGAACGCAGGCTGGACGACGGCGATCATTGACATGGATGGAGCGGCATTAGTGAACAAGCCGAGAGGCTATTTGCTTGCGAGTATAGGACGGGAAGCCTCACGTCCCTTGCGACAAAGGAATAGCAAAACAGTGCGTAGACTGCCCATCGGTTAGTGGTCATACACAAACTACAACAATGGGAAGACGGAGGGCAACCCTTGCGCTTCGACTGCCAGATTCATCACCTGGCGCTTCTCATCCATCCCGCTGGGTTCCTTCTGTAGCAAATTCATCTGCAAATATATTCTGGTCCCATCGCTAGTCGGAGCTATGCACTGTTATCTTTGTGGGTTAATTTTTGCCTCTCATTTGACGCAATACTTGGGACCACAGCAGCAAGGACCGTAGTTGAAGTGGATTGTATCGGTCAGAGTGGAAGATCATTTTCTTTTCTATTGCAATGGCTGGAAAGTATCAAAGAAGGGGATTTCTGGTCAAGCATACCAAAAAGGTAGTAGCTACTCAGATCGCTTGGTATCGTAATGCCCACGCTATCGCTCACATAATTCGTAGTCAGTCGCTGCTTTGTTCAACATTATCTCTTAATGCTTGCTTCTAGATGAAGTCTCGCTTTGGAACCCGCCGCAAATCAAGACTAGGCCCAGAGTCGGGACCTCGGCAGGCAGACGGGGTTGTTGTTGTCTTTGTGAAGGGTCAGTTCAACCCAGGATCACCGAACCCAAAATTATCGTTACTCGAGGCACTGTTGGTACCTGAGCCATAGCCAGAGGGCGTTTCAGATTTCTTGTGTCCGAGCATAGACGGATCGGGAAGAGGATTCCAGACTGGGAAACCCTGCGGTGGCTGACTTTCTCCCTTCGGCGTACCACGCGCGTATTCTGCGAGGCTGCCGTTGATGCCTGTAAGAGCCCATGCGAAGACCGCGACGTCACGAATACTTTGCATGAAAGAATTTTGGAACTGCATCGATGGTCCGGAGTGCAACATGGCTGGGTGTTGAGCGCCCAGAGGGTATGGTGGCATCTGTGGCGGAGCCGGGTGGAACACAGGCTGCGTCGCCCATGGAGCCGCATAGATACCACTGTACTGCTGTGCGGTCTGTGGGACTGGCATCATTCCTGGCAGCATTGGTCGGGCGCGACGTAAGCAAACCACGAGTCCGTCCGTGGTACATGAAATCACGGCTTCGAGTTCAATGTCCTCGTTGTGGTGTACCGAAGGCGAACCGCCTAGTGAAGAGGCAGACGAGTGTCTCCTCGGATCTTCTCCAAAGACGCCATGGTGTGAGTCTGCTTGGGCCATGCTATCCCCAGATTCCGTGCGGTGATTTACTGGAGGCTCTTCGCTGTTCCCATAGGAGCCGTTCGACTGGTGTCCTGACTGCATGCCGCTTGAAGAAGACCGATGGCCAAGTCGTACACCCCCCTCAACAGATTCATCGTCGTCGCTTGTGACGTCTGTCATCTCATCATCCTCGCTCTCAGAAGAAGTCAGTTCCGGTGGGTCTTCCTGGCGAGGATCCCGAAACATGAAACGCATGTAGGCTATCGAGTCGTTCCCTTTCGCGGATTCGAGACAACGCACGGCCTCGGTGAGGCAGTTCAAGGCGATGCAGTAGTAGAAACTTCGTCCCTTCATCTCTTCTCCACTGATGCCAACGATTTGCTCAATTCCACTCGTGGCGTACATGACGGTTAAGGTTCGGGTGAATCGGTTCAGGAAAAGAGCTGCACGGGGTTCGTGGGTTTGTTCGTCCGGGCCAAGGTCGAATTTGCTAGAGAGATGGGACAGCATGTGGTAACGCGGATCCTTGGGTGACGACGCGAACAATTTACGGACGATGGGGGCCTCGACAGCACGCTCTGTTATGTTGTTAGCTAGTCAAACATGGCGCATCACGTCGTGTGCTTACTCTGGCTTTCCATGCCATGCCGGTAGACACTAGTGCAGCATACCATTACATCGTAGACGATGGAGAAGCAGCACTCGCAGCCGACCCAATCTCCTTGGCGGTTCTTCAGACGACAGTAAGACAAGACAGCCGCCTTGTCGAGGCTCACTCCACGGCCGTACTTGGCCTTGGCAATGGGCAGCTCTTCGGGGTGGAAAAACTGCCATACAGAGCGGTTGACAACCTCATCAGGTGTATGCCCAAGGATGTCAACAATAGAGTCGGAGGAGTACAAGATGTGAGCTCCATCGGAGAGGTCTGCTGCTATAAGCATGGTGCATGTGCAGAATGGCCGACTTGAACTTACCATGGATGGTGATGAAAGTGGTATCCATTGTGGCGGGTGGCCGTGGCAAGTGACAATGGCTTGGAGATTTGATGGTTGACGGTTGACAGTTGACAGTTGGCAGTTGTTGGGTTCGACAGGGTCCTTCCTCAACCGCTATGGTCCGGTGTGTGTCGAATCTAATAATTCGCTCGGGGACCAGCGGCGGAGGAGTGAAAAGATGGTCAGACGTGGTGCAGTTGCGGAACGGTGGCGACGTGTAGATGATGTGGGGCCTGTGGTGGGCACAGGGTACGCTCGAGTTGGGATGGAGGGGAGGTCAGAGGGCTGACAATGGCACTCGGCCGGTGGTTGCAGAAGCGCAGGCAGGCAGCGTTATGTGCAGACCCCAGTGTCACACGAGTCAGTCGCAGCAGATGATGTAATGCCGGTAGCTCGAAGCTACTAGTATGGCTGGCTTGAGAGGAGAGTTGACAGAGTCTATGTATGGGCGTCGGTGGCAGGGGTGGTACAGGTACAGCGCGGGAGTGGCTAGGTCAGGATCAGATCCAGCAATGAAGCAGCCGGTCGTCTGCCTATATCAGCAGAGACGGCGAAAAGTGGGTTGTCGAAGTGCAAAAGACGTTGAAACTAGAGCGCTCGGGTCACGAAGCGCAGCTAGGATGAATATGGGACGAGAGCGCCACGAGGCACAGGAGCCGGTTCAGACCCTGCGTGCAGACGAGGAAGAGGCAATGCGGAGCGAGGACAGGTGTGTGCCTGCGGCGTAGTGGTCCGTCCGGAGGTCCAACAAGCGTGCGATTGCCGTGTGCAGGCGTGCAGGCGTGCAGAGGTGCAGCTGAGCAAGAGGCTGCGGGCGGCGACCCTGGTCGTGCCACAGCAATGGGAATTTGCGCGGAAAAAGTGGCCTGGGGTGGTTGCAGTGGCAGGTTGCGCGGCGGCACGGGGCGACGGCAGACGTCTCAGGCCCTCCAGCAGCAGCAGGAGAAGCAGGAAGTGGCAGGCTGCAAGTTGCGCAGAGAGCACAGAAAAGCGTGAGAGGTGCGAGGTGCGTGGTGCGCCGCTACACAGCGCAGGATCAGACTTGGCGGCGACGAGGTGGCTCGTTGTGGCTCCTTTTCACTCTTTTTCCCTCTGGCTTGTACCATTTGGTCAACTCTGCCGCACTGCACCACGTCCCAAGTAGTTAAGCTTTTCGGGCGTTTCTCCCACCACTTGCATGGCCCCATGGATGTACCTGCTCCCAGCCACGGTGCACATGTGCACATGGGACACGCCGTAGGGAGGGGACTCGAAGGAACTTCAACCCACTTGCAGGCACGTCAAAAGTAGTGAGTAGGTACGTCAAGGATCTCCAAGAAACAAACGACAGGCCCACGGCCGTCGTGCAGATCCAGACGACGCGAGCTCTCACTTGTTTGACGAGGGTGCTTTCGGCGCGCCGTGGCACCCCGCCAGCATCCCAACCGAACCTCAGGTCTTTCTGTCATCGACGATCCAATACCACGCTAGCCACGCCGTATGCCAAGCCTTTCTTCACGCCCGGCCAGCTCCACGCTGCCTCCCCACTGCGCGCCGCCTTACATTGGTCGCTGCGCTCCTCACCACCGCGACAGGTGCCGAACTCGCTTGCAGTGCCTGCGCCTGTTCGTGCTGGCAGTGGCACGCAATGTGATTTCCTGCTTCGCCGCAAGGTACAGCCTGGCTAGCTTCCCACTGGTTCCTATTTCTGGACCATCCCCAACCCTCAACTGACCAAGAGGGGCAGGGCTCAGTACCCTGCCTGAGGTCCCCTTGAGTTCCCATCCCAAGCATCTCCGCAGCATATGACCCTATGGCCTGAGTCTTGCTCTTGGACACGCTTACAGCATCCTCGCGAATACGAAGGTGTACACCAGCTCCTGACGCCAGGTGTAACCACTAAGAGTCAGGCAGCAACCGCAAGGATACGAGGCAACCTCCGCTCATCCTTCAGCCATCAAGCCAATTTCCATGTACCCTGCCAGCCGTGGATGCCGTGGATGCTGTGCCCGCTGCCTACATGCAGGTGCGACGTGAATAAACTACCTGGAAGGACTTTCAAGCGTGTACCAGGGCAAGCTATACATCATACGATCCTTTCACCGCCATGGTCGCGTTGGGAAGACGATTCACCAGCTGATGGAGAAAAACCGCGTGAACATGGTGGCTCCCTCGACAACTCCTCACAGGCCATCTCCACCAAAGTGAGCTTCAAGACGCACTGTCGCCTTGGTTCTGCACATGTGAAAACATCACCGACGTGAAGACGGTATACAGCCAGTCGATGCTACCAGACTGACCATGCCAGCTCTCCAAGGTACCAACCCAGGAAAAATCTTTGCAAAGCATTTGCACAAGTAGTTCGCAATCAAATGCTCGCATTCGCTTTGCCATGGTTAGGATGTGCGTTGTTGAGGGATTATGGCTTCGTCCGCGGTACACCCCTCTTCGTCGATGGAAGGAGCGTGAGCTGGTCACCCCATTACAAACTGGAAACCCCATTTACTCCCCACTTCACTGACCCCCCTTGTTCCCCCTGCCGTTGCAAGACAAGCCAATGCTCGCTGACTGCTTTAGCATAGTTTCCAACCATGCCTTCTCCACAACTTTGCATGCACTTTCAGCAAAGACGGGCGCGACCTCGAAAGAAGCTCTCGGCAGCGCCCATTGAAGACCGGGCATTCGCCAAGACGAAGTGGCGTGAGCCTCCTCCCCTACACACGTGCTCTGACATGGGTGGTTTTTGCTTGGTCCGCCCCAAGAGCAGGATGATGGCCTGTTCACACTTTATGCGGAGGGCACAGGCTGAACGTGGCTACCACTGACTGTATTTGAGATATTCCACAAGCGGTATCTAAAAGACCCTATAGTTACGACCGCGGAGTAGACTTCAAAAGTACAAATTGTGATACAGGGACTACAGCATGACAGTCCGCCGAAGAACGTTAAGGACTTGAACGGAGACCCGCCACAGACAGATCAATCACTACAATGCTCCCCTCGAAGATTTCTATTTTGAGTAACGTTTTGCCACTGCACCTGCTACTCACATTCATACAAAACAGCAGCTGACTTATGCCTGCAGATGTCCCTGCACGCTCTAGACCAGTCTCAGTAGTGCTTAGTTAAGACTGTAAAATACAGCGCGCAGCCAGCTACAGTTTGTAGACTAGAACGTTTTGTAGTCTAATGGATAGTGCAGGTGGCGAGATCAATGAGTGGCGACTGAAAACTTCCAGGGGGCACCATAGTAAGAGCATCGAGGACAGTCCAAAGAAGTGGTAACTACTAACTTCTTCAGGCAAAACAAAAAACAATCCACAGCACACAAGGCGACAGGCTTGCGAATGCCACACAAGCCAGAATCCAATACGACGTCCTCGATTCTCTATGAACGAGTCGATGGGCGTCGACGAGTCGAGAAAAACGCGGTCGTAATGAGCGCCTCCAGCGACGCCACAGGGGCAGCCCTGGAGAACGCAATGCTCGCATACTGGACCGGAAACAAAGCCGCAAGCAGCACGCGACAGTGTTTCATCCCCGGAAGGCAGTCTGCTTGAAACATACAACAAAGCACGCTGATGCTATATCGTTCTTTGTGTGCATCAGCCCTGTAGAAGTAACAAACAAACCAGAAGAGTTTCCACACAGGATGGCAAACATGCAGCAAACGTGGAGCGGATAGACAGCCACTACGAGTCAAACATATACTCTCCTTTGTGTACGGAGCAGGAACGACTTTGGACATGTCTGATCAGACAAACAGCAAAAGTCCTACAAGACTATGAATAGCGGCATCGCATCTCCCGACCACATCTCCTAAGCTTCACTCTCTCCCGCAACCCAAGCATCACTTCCGAAGCTCTCCACTCCACCAACCCACACCTCACGATGCTCACCACCCCTTTCTCCCGCCTAAACATATCATGCACCTGCATCGAGTGCAAAACCTTCATACGCCCCTACCCCACCCCCACACGCCCTCCACCAGGCCTAGACTTCGACTTACCACCTCTCCAATCCACACCCCCTCCCCATCACCGCGTACCCACACCCCCAGCTCTAGCCCCCTCCCCCAGCTTCCTCACCCGCACGAAGCCACGAATACAAGCACGTCCCACCATCGCGCTCCTCCCCGCGACGAAGCGCCCGCGCACCCAGCATCTTCAAAACGCATCGCTCGCGTCGAGGCGTTTGTGGGTCGGCATTAGCAGTCCGATTGAAGACGCGACGCCGCTTCTCAGCGCGCGAACACCGGGTCTTGCGCGGTGTGCTGGGGAGGGGTGTGAGGGTAGGGTAGTGCCTGGACGCGGGACGGGGATTTGCGAGGTGTGTGTTGGGGTGTTGAGGGGGGTGGTGAGGGGGGTTGTGGTGTGCGAGTCGGAGGGACTGGAGATGGAGGAGATTGAGAGTTGTATGTCGAGTTACGAGGATTCCATCGTTTCTGTTGAATCACCTCGTCGACCTTCTTTCTCTCTCTCTTCTTCTTCTTCCTCGCCCTCCTCTTCGCTCTCCCACTCACTCTTACTTTCATCCCCTCCTTCATCACCCTCCCCCATCGTAGCTGCCACCACTCCATCCCTTTCCACCATCCCAGGTACACTTTCCACTCCCCCACGTACCATCCCACTCGACACAACACTACCACGCCCCGACACCGCACCAGAAGCTAAATCCGCTTACGAAGACTACACGCCGACAACCAAGTACGCTGTACACTTCCCCGCTCTGCCTGTTCTGTGTAGTAGCAACAGCAGTAGCAGAAGTAGCAACAGCAGCAGAAGTAGCAACAGCAGCAGAAGTAGCAGCAACAGCATCCAACCATCCCAACTAGAAAGTCAAAGGAGCGTGTGGGGATGTAGACGACTACAGTTCTGGTCGTAGGTGGAGGTAGTAAGAAGCTAGGGAGGGGTGTAGAGTGAGAGATAGAGATGGAGATAGAGATAGAGATAGAGATGAAACAAGTTCGTCTGAATCCGCAAAGGAAGGACAACTAGAAGAATCAAGTCAATTCATACAGCGCGCACTACGACGTAAATCACACGACAGCAGCGAGTCATGTTTATAGAGGTGGACTTTTACTTTAATTTCGTCACCACGCCTCTTGGCGGGTCTGAGCAGCAGCAGCAGCAGCAGCATCATAAGCTGTGAACGTCAACTATCCTACGTAGCAACCAAGCATGCTTTGTTTGACCAGGTCGTCCTCCAACGCCTCGTCCCAAGCCAACGCCTACACAGCAGGGCCAAAGAAGCCTTCGCTGTCTTCAACGCCTCGCTTTTGAACCTCCGTCTTTACATCGAGACAAACTCGTGGCTGCGACCGAATTGAACGTTAAATGTCGTAAAGAGAACAAGGTAGAAGAAAATGTCGCCCGGCACCATTACATAGTGTACACTTCCAAGGAAGAAGAAGAAGAGGAAGAGAAGGAATTGGCGAGCATCGAGCGGCCAAGAATGAGGGAGAGTCCGGAAGACGGAGCCCTGGCATCGTATCTCATGTCGGGGTGGGCGCGGTCGTGTTAGCTGCAACGGTTTGCATAGGTTGCGTTTCCTCGGTAACAATAGGCAACGAGAGCTCAGCAGTCTTGCTGGGCGGTGAAGCAGTAGTCGGCAGACTCGCTGTTGACAAGGTAGGCGAGCCGGTGGACTGAGACGCCAGAGGAGGCGTGCCGGTTGTGCTTGTTGTCTGTGCGAGCTTCGCCCTTCTGCTCGCAAACTCGCTGAGGCTGAGCTTCTTGCGCACTGGTGTAGGATTGACAGCTTCCTGAACAGCAGGCGAAAAGTGCGATGCAATTGCTAGAGGCGATTGCACAGATGGTGTCCCTGTAACTGCTGGAGTGACTGCAGCAAAAGGGTTCGTCAACTCAGGCTTCGCTGGCATGTCGACGTGAAGATCGACAGACTTTGCTGGACTGTCTAAGCTGGGCGCTGGCGATTGTCGGGCCGAAGACGTAGCTGGCCATGGCGGCGCAGGTGGATTCGTGGGAAGAGGCAAGGCGTCCTTTGAAGTCTCCAACGCAGGGGCGTCTGGCATGTCCTCGACCTTGGGGTCTGCTACTTTCGGTGTCGCAATGTCATCAGCGTCTTCCATGTTGACATCAGTGGTGAGAGCTGGTGACGACTCCTTTGCTGGTGTCAGCTCCTTGGGTCGTGGTACAGGCGCAGGCTGCAGGGAGATCTCCATCGCCGACGAGTCCTCGAGTGGTGGAGATGGCGGTAGTGGTGACGGCTTGTTTGAAGATACGTCCTTCAAAGCTGGTGATCTGTTTTCAGTCTTTATGGAAGCCGATCGCATTCGCTCGCGTTGCAGCTTGTCTTCCTGAGCCTGTTGAAGCAGCTTGCGCTTGAACGACACGGGAGGCTTCATTTCCCTTGATGGCACCAAAGTGTGGATATTGGCAACGACACCGCCGTCATCTTCCGTTTGTGTGGATGCTTCGACGTAGACAGGTTTGGGCTTCGGTGCGCTGCGACCGTTCGTCTTGGACGAGCTGCCAGACGTCTTTCGTGCCACGCCGTGACTGTGTTCGCGATGGCGCGCGGAGGGTGATGGTTCCGGATGTCCGAGCCGCCTCTGCGTAGGTGAGTCAGCACGAGTAGACGGAGATGTTGTTGCGCGTCTTACCGAGGTCGAGATGCTGGGCGTGTTGAGAGTAGACCCAGCACTGTTTCTCTTCCCTCTCTTGCCCTTGTGTTGCTCGTCTTCCATCTGCTCGAACAGCTTCTCTTGCTGTTGCAGCTTTCGTTTCTCACGGTCTGACATTTTGAGATCACCGTCAAGTGAGAAGTGGGTGGCGGGCGTGATGTCTCGACTGCTGGACTTGTGTGAGCCAGACGTAGAACGGCTATCCATGTTGTCATCATCAGCGTTGTCGCGGTTCAGCGTCTCACTGCCAGCACGGCTGTTGGTGGCCCGACCCGTGCTCAGAGGCGAGATCTGCGACTTCTTCGGTTTCTTGTTCTTGGACTTGTTTGGCTGAGCAGGCTCGGCGATAGGACGACGGGCTCGCTCCAGGAGACATTCATGACCGGTGGACGCATCGCACGCACACCCACCGAAATTGGCGAGAACGCAAGATACCCACGGCTGTATCCTTCGGAAGCCGTCCTTGGCGCCATTGGTAACGACCTTGACGAGCTGTTTTTGTACTTCAGAGTCAATGTCCCAACCAACGGTGAGCTCTTCCGTGGGCTCAATCTGACGTGTCGCTACAAAGCAGAAATGGTAGTCACTGCTCGCTTCGACTAGTATCTTCATAGCCATGTTGGGCGAGCAGCTCCGTCTCGCATAGCGTAAGATGTTCCCTTCTTGCCGTGTGTCGATGTATATTGGCAAGTGTGGTGGGAAGAAGACGAACGGTTCTGGATGGCGCAGAAGAGTCCATCGATTCGAGGGGTCCTGACAGTATTCCTCTTTTCGGCCCACTAGGCCCTTCAGTTCCCCAACGTAGCCCCCGTCGGCGATTGGGGTCTCGGCAGTGATGAAGTGCCATTGTGGGTGAAGGCCGTGTGCCGTTATGCCGGAGTCGACTTCTGTTTGCTTTGTGATGAGGGGCGCTGTTGATGTCTCCAGTTCCTGAATGGTGTTCTCAATGCGCGAGAAGAGGTCCTGGGGCTTCTTGCCCCCACTGGCCTCAGCCAAGGCGTCTGGATCCTTGAGCCACATTGCGATATCGCTGGCAACGCCTAGACTCGTGTACGAGTTGTTGTCAGCCGATGGTGGCTCGGGCGACGTGTAGAGATTCATGAATTCCAACGAGAAGTCCTCAATAGGGGCCTCGATGTTGGTTGGAGACTTGGCAGGGCTGGTGCCATTGACGACGAAAGAGCTGGCCCGTTTGCGTGGTGCAGGGGCAAGTGCTGGCGCTTGGCCGACAGCGCTGACGGAGCCCGAGGGCCGGTGGTTCGTCTTTGGCCGCTTGTTCGGAGGAGGCAGATCGCGTGGGCTTCCGCTTTTGCGTTCGTGGTTGTAGTGGAGGTCGTTGTTCGAACTTGTTGGCCAGCCATTAGGCTGTGCGGAGCCGAGTGGGTCCTTTGTGCGTTTCTTGGGGTTCTTGGTGGTGGTCTTGGGCCGACCCTTTCGTTCGCCAAGGTTGAGCAGCTCCTTTCGTTGACGCTGCTTCTCGGCAGCCCTTCTCGAGTCGACGGGTCTTGGGCTGCAGTCTGTGCATTCGTGAACGTCGGGCACATGCTCGGCCGACTCATAGTAGCAGACGATGTGCTGCCATGTGTCGCAGCGCTCGCACAAGACGGTGTTGCCGTCGTCGTCAGCAAAGCCACAGATGCATTTGATCGTGGAAGACTCTTCTTCTTCTTGGGGGCCGTCTAAGGCAGGGGAGGGGTGTGCGTAGGCTGGCGGTGGAGGGCCGGCGGAGAAGAAGGCGGCGGGTGCCAGCTGAGGTTCAGCATGCGCCTGGATCGAGGAGACGTCTGTCATCCTCTGGCAGGGATGCTGAGATGGGGCGGTGGTGTGGTGTGGCTGGCTCAGGCTCGGACTGCTTTAGATCGCATGACGCCCAACGCGTTGACGGTGCGAGCAGAGCAGGCAGTCGCGACTCGCAACGACCCAACGAGCTGTATCGATGGGCCTGAGGGATGCAGCGGCGGTTTCAGAGGCTGCGGCCGGTCGGCGGACTTGGGTAAGAGGCTGCGGTGCCGGGTTGCAGGGTGAGCGGGCGTCTAGGACAGCGTGGACAGAGGCACTGCGGGCAGCGTGAGCGGGCGCTGACGGGCAGCGGTGCTGCGACGGCGGCGATGGGCTCGCAGATGGGCGTGTGGAGGCGATGCGCTGGCGGTGCGGCGGAAGTCGAGGTGCGGCGGGTCGTGGGGCGTCTGGCGGAGGGGAGCGACAGAGGCAGGGACGCGCGAGACGAGCGGACGGAGGAGTCGGCAGGCGGGCGCTGTGCAGTCAGCAAGGCGGGAGAGGCGGGCAGAAGGCGTGGGCGTGGGTGCGACGGCGTGGGTGCGTGAGTGCGTGGGTGCGTGTGTGCGTGTCTGGAGTCAGTCGAGAATCGAGAATCGAGAATCAGAGGCAGAACGGAGCGAGAGCGAGGAGACAGACGGGTGCGAAAGAAGGAACGAATCAATCGGGCTTAGAGCGTGGGCCCGTGCGCGCTTGCCTTGGGAGCCTTTGGGAACATTGCTAACGTTTAGACGACGCTACCTGCGTTTAGCAGAGGGGCAAGGCCAGCCGAAATCAAGGTTACGGGCGCGTCTTGCGTCTTGCGTCCTGCGTCCTGCGTCCTGCGTCTTGCGTCTTGACACTCGACCGCCTCCATGACCGTCGCCGCGCCCCCAGCGTGAGTGCCGCGGTGCCGCGGTGCCACGGCCGTGATGAAGCGCGCGGGCCCAGGCTTTGCAGTGAGGGACAAGAGGCCGGCGTCGACGAGATGAAAAAGAGGCAGCGACAGACTCGGGAGACTGGGGCTGACTGTGTGATGAGACGAAGGCGGCCAGCGTGCTCCTGGGCCATGCCACCAGCTCCAGCGAATGAGGGCCGCCGCGCCGCACTGGGCACGAACAAGTCGCAGCACTAGCGGCCACCTCTCGGGCTTGCGCGTCCGGCCCAGGCAGATCAAGTTCGCCGTCATGCATCGCTCGGCATGAAAACAAGACGCTGCGAGGAATGTCCATGGTCCATGGCCACGCTCGTCGCCCTTGAGTGAGCAGCGTCCCAGCATTCCACTGCCTCTGGCTGCTGACGCGGGCGGGGGAACACGTCCGCCACAGGGCAAGCTGCAGCGCTGCAGCCTGGAACGGGTAGGCACCACTCCGGCAATCAGCGATAAGAGCGGCAAGAGCCCCCGCCCACCTCGGCGCCATCCTGAAACCTTGCTCTTCACCATGACGTCCACCACAACGGCGTCTCAGGTCCAGCATCCGGGCCCACACGCCCTGCTGTGCTGGCTGCTGGGTGCTGGCTGCTGGACCTGAGACTTGAAAGCCCTGCCACCCAAGCACCGCAGTGTGAACTGTCGTTGTCCAGAAAGGTCGAGTGTCCAGCAACCACCTCTCGAGTCTGGCGCGCTGTGTCACGTGCCACTGGCAGCACTGAATGGCAGTGGAGCTCCCCCAGACGCGTTCCAGCCTGGGCCGCGCCGTGTCCCAAGCCGTCTTTGCATGTTCGCATCCTCGCAACGCTGTCACCTCGACGCAGACACCCAAGTACAACCACGCCGTGCGCCGTGTGCTCTTCACCACCCATCCTCGATTCGCTCCTCAGCCCTCCGCATCGCGTTCGGCATCGCGCCGTGCCAATGCTTGATTCAGCCGTAGGCCATGGAGCTGCACTTTATCCCACGAATGAGCTCGACATATCCACAGTGCCCGCATCTTAACATCGTTCGCTTGCAACGAGATTGCCTTGGTTGATCGTGAACATATAACAGTGACTGACTGACAACATGCCTCCAAACCACTCCCAAGACCGGCTGGCTCGTGACGCCATCGACAGGCCATCGACAGGCCATCGACATGGCTACGCTCATGGCTCGTCTCTCAGCCTCACTGTGTCTTGTGTCTCTGGCAGCAGGCGCTCCCAACCCACACACCCTCGACTCACATCTAACCATACTAACCCACAACGACCTCTATGGTAACAGCAGCCACAGACAAGCTTCCACCATCCTCGTCAGCAAGCCCCAATCCTACGCTGCCTCGGCTTCGACTTGTGCAGCCCTGGGAGAAACGCTATCGTCTACCGAGCGCGTTCTCCAGCAGCTCGAGTTTTTGCACCATCTTGGACATGGCACTAAGACACACAGTCAGAGCCTCTATTGGGTGGCAGGTACTACAGACGCCAAATGTAGCGCCGTCACGGTTAAAGGCAACACCCGGCAGCTGCCGTGCAACACACTCTTGCCAGCGCTTTGCAACAACTCGGCGGCACTCAGCTCACTGGACTCGACTGATACGCGCAGCAAGTGGCAGACAGCAGTCACAACGGGAAATGCAACCATCGTGGGCTATCGCGATAAACACTCATTCCGCTTCCAAGGCATCAAGTACGCTACGATACCCAGCCGTTTTGCAGACTCTACCTACCTGCCACCTGCAGGATCGAATGTTTCGGCCCTCTCATACGGTCCCCAATGCATACAGGGAAGCTGTACTTCTGGCTCGGCGTCTTGTAGTGAAGACTGTTTGTATTTGAACATTTGGAGCCCGTCCCTCCTTAGTGGGAAGAATCCAGCGATCAAGAAGAAAGCGGTCATGGTCTGGATCCATGGTGGAGGCTTCGTCAGTGGCTCAGGCAGCGACACAACTTTTGATGGTGGCGCCATTGCATCTCGTGGAGATGTGGTTCTTGTAACGATTAACTACCGACTTGGTAACCTGGGCTTTCTAGCACTGGATGGCACTTCCTTGACGGGTAACTACGGATTGAAAGACCAGAGTACTGCGCTGGACTGGCTTCATGCTCACATCGATGCGTTTGGTGGTGACAAGGACAGGATCACCGTCTTTGGCCAAAGTGCCGGCGCTGCCTCTGTGAGAGCTTTGCTTGCCTCTCCAGAAGCTCGTCACAAATTTGCAGGTGCAATCACTCAGAGCACGCCTCAAGGCTTAAACTACGCTTCGACCTTCGCGAAGTACTTAACCATCGCTGAGGCTACCAACCGGACCAATGCCCTCCTCAACGAGACTGGATGCGCCTCGGCCAACAGTGAGGCCATTCTCACTTGCCTGCAAGCCGTCAGTCCCCTCAACCTCACCACCGGCACTGTGGCCTCCTACCCGGTAGTCGACAACACGTTCCTCACGACCTCCTCCCTCCCACTCGACTCCACAGCACCAAAGCTTAACGTCACCCTACTCTCAGGTATCATGCATGACGATGGCTCACCCTTTACCGCCTACCCAAGTAGCACGAATCTCACTGCCGCGCTTCTCGAGCAGGACCTGCCAGTCTCCACTGTCCTGAACGCTAGTCTCTTCCCCGTCCCGGCCAACCCCAATTCCACGCTCGCCATTTTCAACGTAACAAGCCGCGTAGCAACAGACGGCATGTTCCGCTGCCTCGCTCAATCAACTGCCTCCACCGGCTCCAAAAACTCCATATTCAAGAAAATCTACGCATACGAATTCGATCGCGCCTTCCAGCTGCTATCCTACAGTCCGAACCCGCCCGCGTGCGAAGCCCCACGCGATGCTGCACATGCGTTCGGCGACCCGAGCAAGCCGTACTACAAGTGCCACTCGGGAGAACTATACTACGTATTCGGCACACTGGTACGCGAGGGAGGCCACATTCGCGACGACAACGACATGAAATTTTCGCAGTACGTCGTAGATTCCTGGACGAGTTTCGCGAGGACGGGAGATCCAACGCCAGATAAGCGGTTCCTGGATGCTAGAGGGTTCGCCAATACCACGGAGCTCGTGCGGGCTTCGCGGAGGTGGAATCCGGTTGGTGGGCGTGGCGGGACATTGCGTGTGCTGGACGTTAGGCCTCGCAATGAGGGGTGGAGGGAGGTGGAGCAGTGTGAGGGTTTAGGATTTGGGCTGGGGTACTATGATGGGTAGAGGGGGCGTTACTGATGGTGTTCGTTTCCAGCGAGCATGGACATCTGATGAAAAAAGACGTACTGGGAGAAGCGAACGCAGGTGCATCATAATGAAATGGTATTTTCAGCCGCTCAAAACGCCCCATGAATCGTATCCTCCAGTCCTTTTCCTTTCCTTTCCTTTCCTTTTCCTTTTACGTTTCCTTTTTCAAGCACAACCACCACGCTACACCTCCTTACTAACATGCGCATCCGAACTCGCCTTACTCGCCCCACCTTGCTTCTGGCCCTGGACCCGCGCCCACTCGTCCCCATCCGCGACCTCGTCGCGCTCCTCGGCCGTCAACTCGGGCATCTCGTCCTCCATCTCCTCGGGCAGGATCAAGTTGAGGATCAGCGTCGTGAAGGCAACGACGGCGAATCCCGTTTCTAGCACGAGCTCGATCGCGTCGTAGAAGCCGGCTAGGGAGCGGTTGGGGCCGCTGTAGGTGAACACGTAGGAGAACCAGCTGGGAGGGGTTAATGGGGTGTTCTTGGGAGGGGGGAGGAGAGGAGAGGAGAAGGGGGAGAGAGAAGGATGGAGGAGACTTACGTAGGGACCATGGTAGCGCCGAATCCAAGTGTGAATCCCGCAGTCAGAATGAAGCGGTTTCGTCTCGTCATGGGCGTGCGAGCGATAATGGCAATTCCGGACACGACGACGGCGGAGAAGAGGAACGTCGTCATGCCCCCCAACACAGCCGGGGGGATGGCAACAAGCGCTGCAGCAAATTTGGCAAAGACGCCCATGACGATCAGCCAGAAGCAGGCGGCGTATCCTGCTTTTCGGTTTGCGCACCGCGTGAGGGCGATTACGCCGTTGTTCTGCGCAAAGGTAGACATGGGCGTAATGGTGCAGAGCGCGGCTATGATGCCGTTCAGGCCGTCGGCTAACACGCCGCCTTGGATGCGGCTGTCGAATAGCTCGCCGTCGACTTGCAGACGGCTGACGTCGCAGGTTGCTGTGATGTCGCCGATGGCTTCCATGGCGAGCACCATGTATACGGCTAACAGCGGTAGCACAATCGGTCCGTACACGCTCAGTTTGAAAGTCTCGACCCAAATGAAGCTCACGGCGGGTGCGGCGTCGATGCCGCTCTTGTCGAAGTAGCCTGTTGCGCCGGCGATGATGCAGCCTACGAGCAATCCGATGACGACGGCGGTGGATTTCATCATCGGTGCGCCAAAGCGCTCGCAGATGATGATTGTGATGAAGACGCTGAACCCCAGGCCGATAAACTCCGCTGAACCCCAGGGTAAAGGACGGGGCGCGCTGATGGTGGGACATAGTTGGTAGATGCCGGTCGTTGGACGGGCCTGGCAGCCACTGCTTCCGCCGGCCCAGTTTTGAAAGCCGGTCAGGATGAGCTTGACACCGATGAGCAAGACTGTTGGGCCAGTCACGAGGGGCGGGAAGATCTTCTTCAGGAGCCGGGGGGAGGTGAAGGACATTGCTATTTCGAGGAGTGCACAGCAGGCACCTGTACCGAGGATAGCGCCGTAGCCGTTGGGGCAGGGGAGCGGGTTGCCAGCGCTGTCGGAAGGACACATGCCGTTGGCGTACATCTGGCTGAGAGCACCAGTTGCGACTGGGATGGTGGCGAATGAGGTTCCCACTACAGAGATCAAGCCTGTACCCACGTAGTAGGGGGTGCGCCAGATGTGGAATCTGAAAACGTAAGTTGGGGTCCGGGCGACACAGAGATGGCCTTGACTTACCTGGTGATCTGGATGGCAGAGAGGATACCGCAGACGATAAGCGATGTTGACACGAGGTAGCGTTGCTGGTTGCCTGTCAAGTGAGCAGCATTCGCCAGGATGATGGGAGGCGTAATCACACCAGCCAGCATAGCAAGTGCATGTTGGAACCCGAGGAGAAGAGCCAGAAAGACGGGCATGCGGTCATGAAGACCGAAGAATGGCGCCGCACGGCGCGTCTTCTTCATGAACGGAAGGTTGGGCTTGAAGAGAAAAGTATAGTCGTATGTCCCGATCAGGCCATCCCTGCAAAATATTAGTGTCTGGCGTTGTATAAATGAACATGTAGCTGTAGTCATACTTGGTTGTGAAAGCCTTTCCAAAACGCCTGCATTTCTCTCCGAAACTCCGCTGTGGTCCATGATCTGGTCCAATGCGATCTGCCATTGCTGTGAGTTTGACAGTACGAGACTTGTCACTCTCTTTTTTTGTGAGGCTTGGAGTTCCTCAAGTGATGTCGAACTGCAGTCGTTCTAACCAGGTTTGTTCCGTTGTTGCTCAACGAGAGGATCCAAGTTCACCGAGGGGTTGGAGGTGCGAAATCGATCGATATGAAAGCTGGCTACTCGAGCTACAAGGTCGTAGTGGTGCTGGCCTCAGAGTTCGGTTGCGCAAAAGGTTGTGGCGCGTGGTGCGCTAGCGGCAGCTAGTGGAGATGTTTATGCTACGGTTCTGATATTGCGGGGAACAGTAATTGATGCAGCGAAATGCTGATTCCCGGTCGTGGTAGCGGCAGAACTGTGTCGACAGGCTAGTGGATACCGGCTTCTGCTTTATAGCTCATGTCGATGGAAAGTCCAAATTGCTTTATCTCTGAGGCAAGACGCACGATACACAACTGGGGATCTAGTTCGCGTATGAAAGCCACTCAGAAACGCCGTTCAATGGAGCAAGCCGAAACAAATCGTAATTCGCCGGCAAGACAGTATCTTCTCCACGGCACATGTGTCGTTCATGTGGGAGTTCTTGGAGGCTGAGGCGGCGCCCGCCTATGGTAGGTGAACCTTCGAGCGATACTGATAGCAGCATGACGTGTGATTGGCTCAGGATGAGCAAGCAGCTTACCTCATTTTCGGCGCCGCCCGATAGCAAAGAAGGACTTCAACGACGAAAGGCAAGGTGCGAGGAGATCCCACTTCTGCTGGAAGACACCTCTGGTGTTGGAGGTTGTCGTTGCGTGTCTATCGCCGGATGCCGAGTGTTCACGGTGCTCTGCGGTGCTTTGCAGCACAGTGAAATTTACAACACCTACGACTTCGATACTGTCTTTGGCGATCTCGATCAAGCACTGCCTACGACGCGTTGACTGGTGTTGACATGGCCGTCTTCCGATATCGGAATGCGTGAAACGAAGTATACCTACGACGCCCTGATGCCTCCGCCAAGGAAGCATTCTGAAAGACGACCAAGGCACTTGCTGCAGGATCAATGCCTCCAGGAAGGGTTCAGCGGCTCTCTCACATTGAAGAGAGGTTGCTCAAAGGATGAGGATGTTGTAAGTTGATTCACGGTCACCGTGTCTTTGCATGCTGATCAATCAGTGTTGGCAGAGAAGACATGGCGAGTTGACCAGGTTAGATTGCCTGGAGCGAACATGCGTTCTGTTGACTGTGGGGATGATAGTGCGCCAATGGCAGTGCCAATGGCAATCTGGGGTTGCGTATGGGATCAGACAGGAGCCAGAGCTCAAGGGCGCAAAATGGTGTCACGGTGGTGCCACGGCCTGAGCTCATGAGGACGGCCATTGACGCGCGTTGAAAGTTGACTGCTAGATTCGACATTTGCTGGAATGGGGCACAGCTGCATGCAACACGGCATCCCAACACAAAGCTTCAAAAGAGGAGACAATCATCTGAAACCGAGGTGCGCCGTTTGCAACCACATGTCGCAGAGCTGCTGGTGGCCGGTTTGCATGGAGACTCAGCGTGATATCGAGAAGCATCTGTATGGCCACAAACCAGCGATAGGGCTGGTGTTGAGAAAGACACAGGCGCTGACTATACTGCATTGGGAACAAGTTGCGAGGCGCGAAGAACCGGGATGGACTTGCCGGAGCCGTGGAGTCGGCTACAGAAACCCTGCCGCATGGTGATACACTGTCGGCGAGAATTATTCCTGCAGTGGGACAGCGCTGTGCATGAGAGGAGACGTTGGGCAGGCCCAGGTTGCATGCTCCACTGCGAGCAGCCTGCAAACGGTCTGCAAACCGTGGTTCGATGGGCCGTTAGCAAGCAGCAGGTCAGACTGCAGGCAGTCGTCAAGGCGCAGAGAGAGAGCCTTGGTAGCGTGGGCGCGATATCAACAGAAGGTCGAGTGGCACACTTGACGATTTTGCCACCTGTCATTGGTGACGGCTGCGAGCGGGCCCTGGATCGAAAAGAGACCGGCTAGCGATGACGAGACTAAGTGGCCTCAGCACAGGGTGAAGTTTGCTATGCCCGGAGCGGCAATTCGCTGCTGGCTGGCCGGGACGCGTTTGCGACGAACAGACCGCTCTTTTGCGTGCTCAATGTTCTGCGCGTCCACTGTCGACGCCGGCCAGAGGGTGGAGAATGAAAGGCAAAGGGCCTGCCGTCGACGAGGCCGGGCGGGCAGCGAGGCTGGCGATGGCGAATGGAGTGAGTCTTCTAGAAATCTGGGGAACCGTAGTCCGGGAGGTGCAAGGCTTGCGAGGACACGGATAACGCCACGCAGTCACCCAGTTCCATCTCGACACCGAGATCAGCGTGTTTCTGCTGTCTCGCTGCGGCAGCGATGCGCCTCTTGCACAAATTCTTTTCGCACCGTTGGCAGCGCGCGGCGCCTGCTTGCCCGTGCAGGACCCTGGGCAGCGAATGGGCAGCGGCGCTAGGCCGCCGATGACCAAAGTTACGGCCATGGCAGGTCTCGAAGGGGTTTTGGTGGAGCGGTGCAGGCCATGCAAGGTCCCGGTTTATTCGCTTAGCGTTGCAGTGCGTTGGGGATTCAACAGATGTCTGGACAGTGCTTCCATTCCACCGTATAATATCCTGCGGGCGCCTGCCGTGTCTCTCTTTCCTCATCCTCTCCTGCTCCTTCCCACCCAACCCAACCCCTCTGCCTGAGTGTGGTTTACCTTCGCTACTGGAGCCCTTTGCTGTGTGCTTCCTGGAGACCGATCGGAGCTCAATCTCTTACCGAGCCCCTACACCCTGCGAGCACACCCTCTCGCCATCACCCCCCACCCCCGCCCGCCATCATGCCCTCCTCCCAGGCTGTCTCTGGCGACCTCGCCATCAAGCCCGAGTTCGTTGACGACAAGTCGCCCATGGCTTCCACCAACGAGCCCAACCGCAACACCAAGTACGACCCCAAGAAGCCGCACATCACCGACCAGCCCATCACAAAGGCCAACTGGTACAAGCACGTCAACTGGCTCAATGTACGTTGGCACCATCTCCAATGGCTCGCTGAGCATCCACTAACACGACGTCCAGGTTGTCTTCATCATTGGCATCCCCCTCGCTGGCTGCGTAGCTGCTTTCTGGACCCCGCTGAAGTGGCAGACGGCTCTCTGGGCTGTCATCTACTACTTCTGGACTGGTCTCGGCATCACAGCTGGCTACCATCGTCTTTGGGCGCACAAGTCCTACAACGCCTCCCTGCCTCTGTCCATCTTCCTCGCTGCCGTTGGTGGCGGTGCTGTTGAGGGCTCCATCCGCTGGTGGAGCCGTGACCACCGCGCTCATCACCGCTACACCGACACAAGCAAGGACCCCTACTCTGTCCGCAAGGGTCTTCTGTACTCTCACCTGGGCTGGATGGTCATGAAGCAGAACCCCAAGCGCATTGGCCGCACCGACATCACCGACCTGAACGAGGACCCCGTCGTCGTCTGGCAGCACAAGCACTACATCAAGGTCGTCATCTTCATGGGCTTGATCTTCCCTTCTGCTGTCGCTGGTCTTCTCTGGAATGACTGGAAGGGTGGCTTCATCTACGCCGGTATCCTTCGCATCTTCTTCGTCCAGCAGGCTACCTTCTGCGTCAACTCGCTTGCCCACTGGCTCGGTGACCAGCCCTTTGACGACCGCAACTCTCCTCGTGACCACGTCATCACCGCTCTTGTCACGCTTGGTGAGGGCTACCACAACTTCCACCACGAGTTTCCCTCCGACTACCGTAACGCTATCGAGTGGCACCAGTACGACCCTACCAAGTGGTCCATCTGGCTGTGGTCCAAGCTTGGCCTTGCCTCCAACTTGAAGCAGTTCCGCGCTAACGAAATCGAGAAGGGCCGTGTCCAGCAGCTCCAGAAGAAGATTGACCAGAAGCGCTCCAAGCTCGACTGGGGTGTTCCTCTCGAGCAGCTGCCCGTCATCGAGTGGGACGACTACGTTGAGCAGGCCAAGAACGGCCGCGGTCTCATTGCTGTTGCTGGTGTCGTCCATGACGTCACCGAGTTCATCGCTGAGCACCCCGGTGGTAAGACCCTCATCAAGAGCGGTATTGGCAAGGACGCTACAGCTATGTTCAACGGCGGTGTCTACTTCCACTCCAACGCTGCGCACAACCTTCTCTCCACCATGCGTGTTGGTGTCATCCGCGGTGGTTGCGAGGTTGAAATCTGGAAGCGTGCCCAGATGGAGAACAAGGACGTTGGTATTGCCAAGGATGCCTCTGGCAACCCTATTGTCAGGGCTGGCGACCAGGTCACCAAGGTTGCTCAGCCTGCTGTCAGCGCGAGCGCAGCATGAGCGAGTGTGCATATCAATTTGAGCGAAGCGATATCCGGAGTTGGGGTTATTTATTTGGATTCGGGCATAGTAATTTCACTTCCCAGCGTTCGCTAGAGCATCATAGGAGTGATGCTCAGACATTTAGACGGAGTATGATTACAGCCTCGTTACGAGAGCAATGGCCTGCAAAAAGCCCATCGGCATCGACCGAACAATGAAAACTATTACGACTTCAATCCTTTCTCAGTTCAGTGTGACTTGCTCGCCATGTGTCCTTCGTAGTTACCTTCTTACATAGCACTTGGCCTGTGCTTACTCTACATCAACGCACCACTTCTGCCACTTACACTGCCTTTGCACTTCGATTGTAAGCACCGCTTTTCCTGTCTGCACGTCTGTTTGTTACAATGACGCCATCAACTGGGATTTGCGTTCCACCCGCAAAGCGGCGCAAGCTTGACGACAAAGCTGCAGGTGAGCTTGAGAGCGCCAAAACGTCTGGAAGCCTACACAGACCTGTCAGTCCGCCAATTTCTCGACGCAAAACTCCTGTACCAGATGCAGGTTCGTTGCTGGTACCCATCCCAAGCTGGAGTTTCGATGACGTAGCCAAACAAACATTGACGCCTCCGCCATCACAACCACCACCGCAAGGCAAGCATGTCAACAAGAACGATATAAGTGGCAGGGAGGCCTTGGAGGAAGGGCAGTACAACGGAATAGCTGAGAGGGAGATCGAGTACGTTACGTCGCCGTTCAAACTCACCAAGATTCGAGATCTGGCGGCACATCAGAATGTCGACACCGTTGAACTCAAGGAGATCCTGGGTGATCCCTTAATCAAGGAGTGTTGGAACTTCAACTTCCTCTTTGATCTCGTTTTCGTGATGTGAGTTCACTGTACTGTACTCTAGAAGTAAAATGTATGCTGATGATATGCAGGCAGCAATTCGACGAAGATGTTAGAGATATTGTCAAAGTCAAGATCATACATGGCTTCTGGAAGCGAGACGATGAGAGGCGGATCAACCTGATGGTACGATCACATATTCTTGACAAGCGGCTTGTCTACTTGTATTACATGCTTGCTAATTTGTGAGCAGGAAACAGCAGAGAAACATCCGAACATTGAGCTGATCAACGCGTACCTACCAGACCCGTTCGGGACGCACCATTCGAAGATGCTTATCCTCTTTCGACACGACGACCGTGCCCAAGTCATTATCCATACTGCCAACATGATCTCAGAAGACTGGACAAACATGACACAAGCGGTATGGCGGTCGCCCCTGCTTTCATGTTTAACTGCAACTGCAACACATTCTGAGCCACACATTATCGGCAGCGGCCAACGTTTTCAAGTCGATCTTCTTCGCTATCTGGGCAACTATGAGAAGCGTCTCCGAAGACTGAGCAACCAGCTGGCATTGTATGACTTTTCCTCCATCAAAGCCGCATTCTTGGGTAGTACACCGTCACGACAAGTGGTCAGCAGGGCAAATTCCGAACAACAGACTTCATTCGGCTGGCTGGGTCTGCAGGAAGTCCTGAGTAGCGTACCCGTCACGGCACAAAAGGACGTTAGGAAGTCACCGCACATTGTGCTCCAAGTCTCGTCAATAGCAACGTTGGGTGGCGCACCTACGTGGCTCTCGCACTTCCAGTCTGTCCTTGCGCGCTCCCACTCCCCACGACAATCCCTACTCAAGCCAAAGCCAAAATTCAACCTCATCTTCCCCACACCAGAAGAAGTACGCACCTCCCTCGATGGTTACGAATCTGGCGGCTCAATTCATACGAAAGTGCAATCTGCACAACAGCAAAAGCAACTCCAGTACCTACAACCCCTGTTCTGCCACTGGAAACACCCCCCATCTCAAACCTCAACATCTGCAACCACAGCAACTAGACAGGAAGCACACCGCGGCCCCGCAGCGCCGCATATCAAGACGTATATCCGCTTCAACGACACCGCGCACAAGACGATCGACTGGGCACTGCTCACGAGCGCGAACCTCAGCAAGCAGGCGTGGGGCGACGTGGCAAACAAGCAGGGCGAGGTGCGCATCCAGAGCTACGAGACGGGCGTGTTGGTCTGGCCGGCGCTGTTCGCGGAGCCCGGGCGCGAGGTAGATATGGTGCCAGTGTTTGGGACGGATCTGCCGGGGCATATGCATTCGCTTGAGCTACACGATGAAGATACAAGACAGGACAGCGCCGATGACGATGAAGTAGAGACAGAAGACGAAGTGACTGACGACGAAGAAACAGAAGACGAGGGCGAGGCACCGTCCGCTCAAGGCCAGTCGAGGCTCGACAAGGGGAAAGCGCCGGTGCAGAGCATGAATAACAGCAAAAAGCGCACTGTCGTTGGTCTGCGCATGCCTTATGATCTGCCGCTTAGCCCGTACAGCGCGACCGACAAGCCGTGGTGCGCTACGCAATCCTATCGCGACCCGGACTGGAAAGGCCGTACTTGGGACGGGTGGTGATGAGCTGGTCTGTACAAAAGCATAAGCATACTGAGGAAGACGAAAAAAGACAAGTTAAGACATCAGATGTGAAAGATGAAAAAAGACAAGTCAAGATATCAGATAGGAGAAAGAGAGAGACAGAGAGAGAAGAAGCTTCGCTACATAATGTACCCCGTACCCCAGAAATGGCAAAAGCTAGCTAGGATATAGAATTACACGCGCAAAACACACACACACACACACACACACAC
>SATZ01000272.1:0-48935 GCA_004335205.1 Ascochyta viciae-villosae
AGCTTAATAACTAAACAACTATAAGAGCTATAATAAAGTTTAGAGGCTTATTTTATAGAGAAAAGCAAGCTCTATATTATTATAATATTATTATCTATTTATAAGCACTTAGTAAAACCTAATACACGTAGCGGGTGTTAGGGCTGTTTTCTTAACGTTAGATGGACGTTAGGGCCGTTTTCTCAACGTACTATAACATTCTACACATATGCTTAACGTACTACGCCTGCTACAACCTACTAGTAATAGTACACATACAATAAGACTTTAGTGTTTTTTAAAAATTACAATAGCAAAATTTTTTCCTAATATAACCTATCTTTTTATTCCTTTAAAGCCTACTATAGCTATATACAAAGAAAATATATTATTATTCTACTAAGCTTCTTAAAGTATTGCGTACTGTTAGAGTTTATAGTAAGTATATTTTGTGTCTTGCTATAAAGAGTTTCTAATAGGATTTATATAATTACGCTATATAGGAACTGCTGTTAAGTAGGCTTAAAGACGTTAGTATTAGTAAATAACAGAGTAGAAAGGTTATATTTATACCTTAGTTAGGTCTTTAGCTATGTAGTAGAAGTTCTTTGTTAGTAGAGTAGATAGCTAACTTAAGTACTCTTTCTGTGTTATGTTAAAGCTGTATACTGCTTATACTATATCTCTTATATATATTATTATCTATATACAAAATATAACAGGTATCTCTTAAAGCTAAATAGGTTATACTCTTATTAATAGTATGTTTTTAGTATTAAACTTATATAGAAAAGAACAGATAGGCTAGTAAGCACTAAGATATATTAGTAGAATTCTTTGTTAAAATTTTTATGTGCTTCTATCTAGAAGCTTAATACAAGATGTATAAATAATAGGTTATAAGTAGGTGTTTATAGATCTATCTAATAATTATTAATTATCTCACTATATAGTATCCTACTTAGTAGTATTATTTACGCAGCTTTTGCAACTAGTCTATTATAAGCCTTAATATTATAGTACTTTTATAGTATCCTCTAGCCTATACTCTTATAGGTGTGCACATGTATAGTGCTGTACCTAGCATCTATATACACTTTGCTCCTCTCTTCTCTATCTTAGTAGTCTTACTTATCTTTGTCTAATACCTTTATACGCGTATTTGCAGTTTATAAGCAGCTGCTAAGCTTTATATCTCTAGCTTAGCTGTCTATAAATAATACTAATAGAGATAATACAAATATTATCTACTGTAAGGTGTGTAGCCTTTAGAGAGACACTAACAAACACCTTAGAAACAACTACTAAGCTAATTAGCTATAGTAAATTATTAAGTAGTTAACCTTACTACTATGCTACTATCTTCCTGTGTACTAGAAGGTGCTATATTTGCTTATTTTATTATCTTACTACAAAAACCTAAAAAGAGCTTTTACTTACTTCTAGCAGGTGTTTTCTTTACCTATTAGCAGTACTTATACTAGGTGTTATACCTTACATATCTTAAAAACTTAAGCAACTTACCTTCTTAGATATTATGTTTATTCTCCTTAACCTAGTATAGAGCGTAAAATCTAGTTATATAGCACAGTTAGTGCATACTTATATATATAGAAGGTTATAGGTATAGTAGTCTGTATATTAGGTTTATGTAAGAAGCTAACCTCTAAGGGAATTTGCTAGTAGAATACAAGATAGATTCAATAGAGAACAACCTCTAGAATAGAGGTTGTAGAGTTTTTATAACTCTGTTTTAGACGCGTTAGCTCTATAGCAGAGCTCTAGTCTATGCTAAGAAGTATAAGCTAGAGTAGTGCTAAGGTAGTAAACACTAAGGAGCTAGCACCTAAGCCTAGCCTGTTATAGTACCTCTCTACTTATTCTTTGTTTATTAGCGCGCGCCTTAGTTAAAACAACTCTATTACCTACTCTCTACTTTCTATATTCTCTGTTATACTACGTTTTAAGTCTACACACCTTCCTCTTATAATCTCTACTACTATCTAATTGTCTAGCTACTCTGCTCTGCTTAATTTTAACAATAGTGCCTTCTAGATTGCTAACTGTATTACGCTTACCTAATAAGAAGGCGCTAGGTAGGTAAGTAAGTTGCTCTATCTCTTTCTGTAATTTATCTATTTACTAACTCTTTTACCTTATCTAGGCCTACAGCGCTGCTCTTATAGATTCTGCCTCTTCTACTACTTACTTAGCTAAGAAGGTAAAGCTTATAATAGAAGATGTTAAGCTAAAAGACAAGAAGATTAAGAAAGCCTTTAATAAGGTTCTAGTAAATAATTAGGCTAGGGCTCTAGGTAAGTAGTCTCTGCGTACTTAATGTGCTAGCAGCTTTATAGATCCTAAGGTCTGCATTAACTATATATTATCTAGTTAGGTTTACACCTTTACTGCTAGTAACTACTTAACTAGCTACGCTCTCTGTATTCTTAGCTATTCTTACTACTATAAAGTAAGTTTCTACTTCTTACTTCTTAGTGTTTTCTTTCTTAGCTAACTGTCTGCTAGGCCCTGTGCAAGACTTAGAAGACTCTAAATAAGTACTATATATTCTTATAGTTTACTAAGGGCAACTCTATAAAGCTTCTATATATTATTAAGCCTATCTAGGCAGACCTTAAGAAGTGTAAGAACCTCTTATGTTACACTAACCTTACGTTCTAGCCTAACACCTACTTACCTGCTACTAGTTATAAGACTAAGTAGTTTAAGTATAAAGATAAGGTTAATAAGGTTAAGGCTTATCCTTCTGCTACTGTAGTTCTTGCAGAGCACACTACTATTGCTACTAAGAAGGTAGTAGTCTAGCTTAAGACTCTAGTAAGTTATTTTTCTCTTTTCTTACCTATTTTCTAGAGTATTTGCTAATTCCTTACTTAATATAGCTTACTATTAACTTAACGCTGCTTACGTGTTTTACTTACTTTAAGGCTAACCTCTATATATATCTTAAGATCCTCTCTGCTACTAGACATAAGGACTTTGTCTAAATACTTATTAAGAATGTTACTAACGCTGCTATAGGTAATAAGGATAATAGTAGTAACAGAGGTTCTGCTAAGAGTAGTACTTAAGTCTTCTCTTATTTTTAGCGTTTAGAATTTTCTAGCTAGATAATACCTAGGCTTATAGTTCCTTTTCTTTATAATAATACAGCCTCTATATAGGGCAGTCTATCCTTTAGGATAGGCTAATATAATAAATAATCTCCTTAACAGACTAGTGCTCCTCTTCTTGCTTATACCTGTCTCCTCTTCCTACTCTTCTCTCTCTTCTCCTATTAGAGGTAAGAGAGTTAGTTATACCCCTCTAGAGATTCTAACTAGAATTCTAGAGGCAAGTTTCTATTCCTATCCCTCCTGTCTCTTATTACAGACAGCTATCTATCTAAGGCCTCTAGGTCCTTATAAACATCCTCTCTTTCCTATATTTTGTAAACATAGCCTTCTTACTTTACTAGGTACTTACGTTTCTTGCCTTCTCTTCTAGACTATCTTTCTCTATAGATAGAGTTAACTTTCTATTCTTTAGAGAATGTACTATTATTGTTAGTAATAACTAGGGGGCTAAGCTAGAGGTTATTATTTAATTGTCTGTAAAGGGGGTTTTATAGGTATAGCTTAAGCTAGTTAATATGAAAGACAGGATAGACTTTACTATTAACATCTAGTTTAATATTATATAGGGAGATCACTTCTATAACTATAAACTTCTAGTTCTTCTAGTCTAGTTTCCTACTTGCTTAGCTATTAGAGAACTAATTTCCTAACTTTAGCTAGACTTTGTCTCTAACTTTTAGCTAGGGGGCTTCTCTTTAGTGTGTATTAGCTTACTATTCCTATACCTACTATGCCTCTGCTATCTAGGCTTTAACAAAGTTAATTGTTTTAGTAAACTTTTATACTATGCTTACTACAGTTTTAGTAGGTTCTCTTACATATTAGTACAGCAATTCTGCTATTAAGTCTAGGTCTACTTAGACTAGATCTATATTGTAACTATACTAGAGGAAGAAAGAGCTAAACTCTGTAGATGTAGCTACTCTTTCTTTAATTACAATATAGGCTATAGGCACCTAAGCAGACTAATTATCCTAGGCCTAGTTAATATAGGCTCTTGGGTAGGCTTCTACTACAGAGTTTATATATTTAGTACTTCTATCTATTTAGAGGTAGGAGGCTGTAGAGAGTCTCTGTGTAATTTTTAGTAGTTAGCATATTATTTACTAGAAGTTACTAAGGAATTACGTCTCTTAGTTAGAAATAATTGTGTTAGGCAACTAGTAGAAAGCTACTACGTTAGATATAAATGTATAGGTAACTATCTTTACTAATAGGTCTAGCAGAAGAACTAGAACAATATTCTTAGAGAGTCTGTTTGTAACAACTATAAGGTTATAGTTACTCTTACTTTTAGGTAAGTCTGTTATAAAGTCTATAGAGATTTCCTTCTAAATCCTATTAGGTAAGAAGAGGAGTTTAAGGAGTCTCTACTTTAGTTCTCTTTATAGCTTTGTTCTTCTATATATATTACAGTTCTCTACATACTACTGTAAGGAAGTTAACATCTCTAGCTAGAAGTAAGCTTAGGAGAGGATTATATATATATTTCTCTGTTCTAGATAGCCTATAATTAGAGAATAATAGGTATTATTAATAATTCCAGTTCTAAGGGCATTAGAGTTTAGAACCTATACTCTTCTATAGTAATATAATTAGTCTCTATTATCTACAGAGTACTAAGAGAGAGAGACTTTAAGGTTAAGCTGTGCAGAGAATTTCTAGGCTTCTAAAGAGATAGCAGACTTAGCAAGTTAGTAAGTTTTATTATTCTTAGCAATATTCTCTTAAAGTGTTTTAAACTCTTTAATGCTGTTATATAGTTCTAAGTTCCTAACTAGAGGCGTTTCTGCATACATTTAGTTTAGTTCTGTATAGTAGTCTTCTTATAGCTCTTTATTTAGAAGGGTTATAGAGAGGAGTTAATCTGCTCTATATAGCTCTAAGGAGAAGACCTGTATACTGTTAACAGAGTTGTCTTCTAGACTAGTCCTTATTACTTATATAAATAGTTTTAGCAGTTAAAACTGTCTAGTCTTAGTCTTCTTATCCTCTGTAGACAGAGGAACATTCTTCTTTTTCTTTAAGAGTATGTCTACTTAGTTATTAGCCTTACTAGGCCTGTAGGTAAAAGTAAGGTTAAACTAGCTAAGAAGGCTTAACTAGCAGACGTGTCTCTCTAAGAAGAGTTAAGCTTTACAGAAATACTCTAAGTTTTTATAATTAGTAATAACTATAAATCTCTTTACCTGTTTTAGCTCTGTGCTCTATTCTTAGAGGCATTTAACTACTACTAGTATCTTTTTATTATAAATAGTATAGTTTACTTCTACTTTAAAGTTCTTAGCTAAGAAGTATACTACTATATAGAGTACCTTGTCTTTACTATATTAGAACAGTACCTCTTCTGTTACCTATTCTAACGTGTTACACTCTAGTACTATTTCTAAATCTAGATTAAAGTTTATAAGTGCTAGTTCTCTAGTAAATGCAGCTTTTATAGTATTAAAGGTATACTACTAGAGTTCTCTCTACTTAAAGATTACGTTCTTTCCTATTAAGCGTGTAAGAGGTTCTACTATGCTAGAAAACTAGTTAATAAACTGTTAGTAGAAGTTTGCAAACCCTAGGAAACTCTAGATTCTCTTTACTATCTTTAGGGGTTCTTATAACTTTATAGCAGTAACCTTTACAAAATCTATTTAGATGCTCTTACTAGCCTTAATAATAAATCCTAAATACTTAGTACTCTTAATAGAGAATTTGCTCTTTTTTACGTTAAGGTGCAACCCTGCAGCTCCTAGCTTCTAGATAATTTCCTTAACCTTAGCCTTGTGCTCTTCTTAGGTGCTGCTAGAGTAGATTAATATATTATCTATATAGGTAGAGCACTATTTGTCTAAGTACTCTCTTAAGACCTAGTTAATATACTACTAGAACATACTTAGGGCGTTAGCTAGCCTAAATAGCGTTACTAGCTACTTATAGAGTCTAAATCTTGTCTAGAAAGCTGTCTTCTATTTATCTCTCTTAGCAATCCTAATCTTATAGAAGGCTTAGATAATATCTACCTTAGTAAACTATATTGCTTTTAAGATCTGTAAGAGAGTCTTATAGATAAGAGGTAGTAGATACTAGTCCTTCTTAGTAATTACATTTAGTGCTTAATAATTAACACAGAACTAGAAGCCTCTACTAGGTTTCTTAATAAACAGTACTTAAGCAGAAGCACTAGACTTACTAACTTAGATAAAGCTCTTGTCTAAGTAGCTAGTAAGTTGTTATTAGAGTACTAGGAGCTCCTCTTAGGACATGTTGTATAGTAGCCTCTATAGTACTATTACAGGTTTTCTGTCTTGTTTAATTAGCTTAATAGTATAATCTATATTAGGTCTGTAGTAAGGTGCTAGCTTATCTGCTTCCTCCTTTATAAACATTCTAAACTTATCTTTTAGGAACTCTAGAAGAAGGTCTTAGAGATCTGCTAGCTCCTTCTTCTTTAGGGCCTTCTAGATATCTGCTATTAATACAGTAAACAGTTCTATGTTTTAGTCTATCTTAGACCTCTTCCTTAGCACCTAATACAGCTCTAGGCTAATAGGCCTAGGCAGTTAGTTAGAATAGGCGCCTTCTCTACTTCTAACTTATGTCTATAAGGAGTAGATAAATAACAATTTCTTAGCTAGTGCTATAGTAACTTTATTGTTATCTATCTATAGTCTTTCTAGGATAAGGTTATACTCTCTTTCTCTATCTAATACATATGCCTAGAGAGTCTCTCTATAGCTATCTATATTAATCTTTATTTTTACAATATTAGTTACTTAGGTTACTTTTCTAGCTATACCTAATACCTTACGTCTATATATAGGGGTGTGTTAGAAGTTGTTTTGTAATATAAACTTAGAGGAGATTATACTATATATTAAACACCTAGTATTAATTAATATATATACTATAGTGTTATCTTATACTATTACATATAGTAATATAGGCTTACTATCTAGCTACTGCTAGTAGAACTCCTAAAACAGTTCTCTTCTCTTTATAACTTCTCTTCCTAACTCCTGTTTATACCTTTAAATAGGAGTTTCTAGTTTTCTAAATCTTTGTTAGTTAAGTTGTTAATTTTAGAAACCTTAGTAACTACACTTCTAACCTAGACCTTCTCTAGTTTCTTAGCTAGGGCTAGATTATATCTGCTTATGTAGTGTCTCTTCTTTCTATATCTTAGACAGATGTTAGCAGTTCTCTGCTAGTTTATAACTTTCTAGGTCTGCTACTCTACTTATAGTTAGTTATTAGACTTAATCCTCCTAGAGTAGACCTTAGTAGGTTCCTAGTCTATACTATCTAGGTTTACTCTTTGTGTGTGTTATCTAAAGGTGCTGTTTATTAGTGCCTTAGTCTAGTAGAGGTTAACCTCTACTCTTAAGACTCTAGCTATAAGGCTCTAGAGGTCCTAGTTATCTAGAATATCTACTAACACTATCTTGTTCTAGAGGTCTAGTTAGAGTGTAGATATATACCTAGTCTTAAGGTTCTTTGTATTGTCTTCTTTAGCAGTGTTATAGGCTAGCTAGATAAACTCTGTATTAAAAGACTTAACACTCTAGTTACTCTTCTTTATAGTAATAGTTTAGAGTTTCTACTAAGAGTATTCCTTAAACAGAGAGTCCTTATACTATTTATCTAGAAAGTCCTAAAACTAGGCAGTTGTGCCTATTAGGTTGCAGTCCTTCTATAATAAGCTAACTTATATAGCCTATTCTTCTAGCCTATTAAATATGTAGGTAACTCCTAGGACAGCTTCTTAGTCCTCTATAGACTTTAACTTGTCTTTTATCTAGAACTTAAATATCCTGTATATACATTAGTTACTGCTAAACTTACCTACATTAGGTAACTTTATAGCCTTGCTTAGCTTGTTATTAATTACTTATATAGAGGTAGAAGGTATTATATTCTAGGTTAGCATTCTTATAGATACAATATAGGCTTAGACCTAAGCTTTAACTAGCCTTTATATAGTCTTACCTATGTCTTCTTATTATAGTTCTAGGTTAGAGTCTGTAGTAGAGTAGGCTTTAGCATTAGTAATAGTTACTGCAGCCTTAGGTAGAGTTACCTATAATAGGTAGGTAGTTAGGCACTCTAGTACGTAAGCAAGTAGCTCCTCTTACTATTTCTTAGGTACTAATAAAGTAGCAAGGCTCTAGAGTTTAGTCCTAATGTTTAATTAATTATTGTTACTAGTGCATAGCTTAATACTATACTCTTCTAGACACCTAGCAGCGTTGTTAAATAACTTACTTATTAATTCTTATTTAGTAATTAAATCTAATTATAAGAAGCTAACCTCTAAGGGAATTTGCTAGTAGAATACAAGATAGATTTAATAGAGAACAACCTCTAGGACAAAGGTTACAGAGTTTTTATAACTCTGTTTTAGACGCGTTAGCTCTGTAGCAGAGCTCTAGTCTATACTAGGAAGCGCAAGCTAGAGTAGTGCTAAGGCAGTAAACGCTAAGAAGCTAGCACCTAGGCCTAGCCTGTTATAGTTTATAGCAGGCTATCTTGTTATATAAAGTTGTAATAAGACTGTATTAAGCCTAGCTAAGTAGTGTTATAGACAGCTCTAGCTCTGCGCAGATAGAGTAGGCAAAGTTTTAACTAATATAACGCCTAGATTACCTATTAGCTAAGAAGTCTTGCAATTAGATATTAGACTCTTATAGCAGCTAGCCTTATGTATAAGCACTGCTATCTTATAATTAGTATATATCCTACCTATAAATAGTATTTATTCTTACCTTTTCTAGATATTATTCCTATCCTTGTATATTAGAAACTTACACTATATAGACTAACTAAAACTAAGCATTATATACGCTTACCTACTTAGGTTTAATAATCTTACAGTTAATTAAAACTGCAGATATACTACTGTTATCTCTAACTACTTCCTTGTTAGCGCTAGATAATCCCTCTTCTTACTATACTCTAACATTATAGTTAGTATAAAAGGCCTACTATTCTATCCTTAGTATTTTCTATATTAGTCTCTATAAGCAAACTCTGTAATAGTATTATAAAATCTAAGCCTTCTTTTATATACTATACGTATAGTACAGATAGAACAGATACTATTATAGTTTATTAGATCTCTATAGAGGTTAGTAATTACAGTGTAGTAAGGCTGTAAATAAGCTACAGCTTCTACTTAAGTGTAAGTAGTAGAATAGTAGCAATTATAATAGAGTTAGAGACTGTATTTATTATATGTATATTTTATGCTATATTACTACTATTACTTATTACCCTCTCTTGTATATAGTCCTATCCTAATAGGTACTTTGTTAGTATAATATCTAAAAGCAGCTTATTAGTGTGCTTCCTACTAGGTGTAGAGTGTCTAGTACCTTATATATTCTCTAGCTGCTTCTTTGTATAGTGTAGCGCTAAATACTGCTATTATAATAAGATATTGCAATTATTACCTACCTTCTTCCTTCTTACGTCTACTTATCCTTATTACTACTTTACTTAGTGTATATTACTGTTAATGTGTTATATAATTTAGAAGGTATTTATGTTAAAAGTAGTATCTAATACTCTGCCTAAGACCTTGTAATAGTTATACCTTACTTCTACGCCTATTTACCTTATAATAGCTTTTAATTGTATACTCCTTATTTATACTCTAATTAAACCCTTCTCTTATATCTTTATTGTAAAAGCTGTGTATATTACCTTATACTATCTATTGCTTAGGCTAAGCTTATCTTTAACAATATCTAATAGTTTTATTTAACATATTATTCCTATATTAAGTATTAGGTAGTATAGTTGTTAAACTATTAGTTAATATAGTCTAGTATTATACAGGTTAGTTAAAGGTAGAGCGCAGCTTAGTAGTTACTAGTACTAGTACCTAGTTTATACTTCTTAGCACAGTACGTTTATTAGCACTGTCTAATAACAATAACAACCTAGCCTTTACTAGAGGTTAAAAAATCTATAGTAAAATTATTAGCTATAGAGTATGTAATTATACTGTTGTAGCTTAGGTATATATATATAACATTTCTTACTATATAGCTAGTAGTGTCTACTTTCTAACTAGAATAGAAGAGTAAGAGCAGCTATATACTCTAAAGCGTACTGTAGACAATAGTCTACACTATAGTTTTCTATATATATTTCTCTCTACTTAACTTAGGTACTGCTATAGTAATCTTAGCATTTCCTCTGTCTATTAGGTAAATGCTCTACTTCTGTATAAACTCTACTATAGGGATATAGTAGCTATTAGGTTATATATTAGCCTATAGAAACCTCTTCTACTGTTAGTAGTTATTAGATCTAACTACAACGCAATACTTAAAGCCTATACAGTAAGTTTATTAGTCTGTAGTACACGTAACATATACTAATATCTACTAACCTTACTTTTAATAGGTATAAACACTAAACAATACTTATCTCTAGAATAAGAAAGTCTATTAACTTTAGTAAAGAACTGCTAGAGGCTACAGCCTGCAGGTCTCTTATCTCTACTACTAATAGTATAAAGCAGGATAGTTAGCACTACGCTATTTAACATTGCTAAACTAAAGAAAGCAGAGAGTAATAATACTACTAAAGATAAACTCTAGACAGAGCTAGCTATTATATAGGCATTACACTGTTTAAACTACTACTCCTAAGTAATATACACGCTATTAAGTTATAAGTAGTTAAGAGTGCGTTTAATAGCAAGTTAAAGTAATAGTATAATACCTAGCTTGCCTAGAAATATCTTACAGACAGAGTGTAAAAGCATTAGTCTAATAAGTATAGATATTAGTTATTAGTAGAGCATTAGTTTAAGAACGCTTGTTCTAAACTTAAAGCTCTTTGTAAGTAAATTAGTAATATTTACAGGTATATATTAAGAGCTAAAAAGCAGCGTAGGATAGAATCTACTATTACCTAAGATACTAGAGATACCTAATATAAATCTAAAGTGTACTATAGGACATAGTACAGTATAAAACTTATTATACCTTATTTTAATAATGTCTTATTATACTATATAATATATCTAGAATATTATATATGTTTATATGCATAAACAAGTGTAACTACTAGATAGTATATTAGGTACTTTATTTGCTTTTCTCTACAACTAGTTAGCTTACTAGATAAACTTACTTCTACTTTGTAGTTAGTGCATTAGATCTAGTAGACCTATATACATCCTCTTCTTAGTCTCTAACTTAAGCTTCTATAGCTAAAAGCTTATAGAAACTAGTAACTGCTAAGCAGCTCTCTACTTGTTTAAACTGTAATACTTAATAATTAGTACTCTCTTTACCTTCTTAAACTAAGGCTTCTATTCTAAGTAGTAGATATTATTATAGTATATATACAGCTCTACGCGCACTCTTAGCTAATCTGCTATATAGTATAGGTCTTATACTACCTTCTTTAGTAATTTACTGCTTATCTTCTTAAAACTATACAGAACTATTATTACCTTAACTATGTAGTTAAGAAGAAGTTATAGAATAGTATCTGCAAGAAAGATATAAAGGTTATAGTAAATAACATAGGCTAGGATATTATCTATCTTACGCCTTTACTACAGCTTAGTACTGTAAAGCTGCCTAATTACGCTGTTAATAAACATGTTAAGAGCCTTCTTATTAAACTATAATCCTGTCTCTCTATTAAAAGTAGAACAGCCTATATACTATAAGCCTAGCATTACTATTATAAGCGCTGCCCTGCACTATATCTCTATATCCTCCTAAGTTAGGCAGCCTTCTAGTATACTGCAATTTTCTGCGCTAGCTTTACCTAGCTGCTTACTGCACTATCTTAGAAGTACTACGTTAACACGTAGTACTAATTACTTATATATATAGGTAAGCACACTCTTCGTAAGTATTATTATCTCTTATATAGTTTATAGAAGCTACCTTAGTGTATAGGTTTAGAAGTACAATATCTCTATATTAGGTTATATAATGTTAACTTAGCAGTATTACACTATCTAACGTACTACCTCTAGCTTTAGCTTAGTTAGTAGTCTAGCGCAGAAGCCTACTAGAGTTAATATAGAAGGCTAGTGTATAGGAGAGGCTAGCACCTAGTAGACTATATATCTAGTTATAGAGTATATAGTGTACTAATTCTCCTTAAGTAGGCTTATATATAAGGATTATAGCATATTTACAGGTGATAGTATAGAGGTAGTAGAAGCTGTACTTAGGTATTTAAGTTATCTAGTTATACAGTACTAAAGGTATAGCTTATTACTTTTAAGAAGCTATATATTGTAATAAAAGTCTCTAAAAATGTAATAAGTCTGCTTATATATAGTAAGTAACGTGTTAGTAAGATAAAGAGGTAAATATAGAGTTAAGTAGAGCTAATAGGTCTATAGGCGCATACGTTAGAGTAAAGGTTACTTCTAACTATAATTAGAGTAGAGATTAAAAGAGATGTTATTAGAGATAGAGAAGTATATAACGCTAGCTTTATATACTACACATACTAGGAAGAACCTTATAACTAAGGTAAGAGGTAGTAAAGGTAAGATTAATAGACAGAGTAAGGTAAGAGAAACAAGAGAAAGAGGTAGACCTAAAAGAGAGAGTAAGAGTAAAAGCTAGTATATACACATTAATCTTAACTTACGTGTTAATATTACAGCTACTGCTATAGCACTAGCCTTCTACTAACAAACTGTTATAACAGTATATTTTTAACTAATTAACATTAATAGGTTAATCTGTCTAGATAGCTGCCTAGTTCTTGTTATTGTTACTTTCTATTACTAGTTGCCTCTGTCTTTGTTTGCAGGCCTAGTCTGTTTAAACCTCTATATTAATTAACTGTTTCTCTAGGTCTTAAGTAGAAGTAGGTCTTGTAAATCTGTTTTATTTATGTGCTAGCAGTTACTTAACGTTCTTAGAGCCTTAAACGCTTACTAATGTATTGCTTTGCTTTAGATAATGCACAAACTGCTTTATAATATAGTTACTATCTTCTTTAAATATAGGTAAGTAGAGTTTGTTATAGAGTTTAAAATTAATATAGTTATTAATATACAATAGTAAGGATTGTGCAGAGCCTAGCACTATGTAGATTCCTCTCTATATTATAGGCAGATTAAATGCCTTCCTACTGCTAAGTGTAGAAGGGTCTGTTAGGTCTATAGTGCTATAACACTTAAGCTTAATTATTCTGTGTATAGGGTATAGTTAGCCTAAGTTAACTATTAAAAGTTAGTTAAGTATAACGCTAGTAAATATTATAGGTAGCAGAGTAAGCAGATTAAGTTAATGTCTAGGCTAGATAGTAAATATAAGTTTAACTTGCTCTACAGTCTTACTATATAGTTACTAGCTATTATTAGAAGGGTGTAGACCTAGCTTTACTTAATTACTAGATTTAGTAGCTATTATAAAATCCTTCTTCTATTTCTTTAAAGTACTCTATAGCCTGCATCTAATATACTACTAAGTAGCAAACTTAGTATTAGTAGGATGTTTGCTCTTCTACTTCTAGTAAGTTATAGATAGATATACCTAAATAACTATACTCTCTATCTATTTAAGCACTTTAGCTTTAATTATTAGGACTAGAGAAGTAGTATCTGTGTTTGTACTGTTATGCAGAGTATAGATACCTACTTAATCTTATATAAATACTGCTAACACAATGTTTAGGTTAGAGATACTAGATAGATAAGCTACCTCTCTAACAGGCACCTATATGCCTATTAGCATAGTATACGCCTCTAAGTATTGCGCCTGTATATTAAATATCTAGCTTAGACTCTAGCTAATATAGCGCAGCTAAACAGAACCTAACACTGTGTTTATATAGATATTATCTACCTGCCTTAGGCATTGCTAGTACAATTGCTACTTTTAGCAATTATATAGGCTTTAAGAGATAGTAATGCAACTATTTAACTATTTAAGCAACTAATTTACATAAGAAAATCTCTTTTATTAGTAAGCTTGTATATAACCTTTAGTAGGAAGTTATATAGCACTTTCTTATTAGGACTAGTGTTATACCTATTAGGACTTCTATAAGTCTTAATAAAGTACTTCTAGTACGTTAATCTGTAGAGTTTAGGCAGATTAAAGTGCCTTATATACAGTTTATCTTTATTATATAGATAGAAGGTCTAGAATAAGTGCTTAAGTGTATCTATCTATTTTAAAGTATTATTAAGGTAGGTAAGTATATTATTATTATATAATCTGTATTAGGTAATTATAATAAAGTTATACACTACTTTAGTAAAGTGTAATATATATAAGTATTCTTTGCATAGAATAGGTGTAATAACTAGAACAAGCTGTCTTATAAGTGCTTTCTACTTATTACTAGTCTACTATATAACTTTACTAAAGTCTATTTAAGTAAATCTATATAGTTCTGTATATACTAGCACGTCTTTAAAACATTAGTTAAGTAGAGTCTTCTCTATTTGCGCTACCTTTCTCCCTCTTAGTGCTTGTTTCTTTAGTATAACCTAACTAATATACTACTAGAGCTATTTTACTGTATATATAACTAGTCTCTTAAGAAGCTAGTATAAGAGATCTGTAAGTATACTCTTATAGATATTAAAGTGCTTATAGTTCTATGCAAAACATAGTATATTATACACCTAGTTATTACTTAATAGGTTAACATGTATAGAGTATTGCCTTTATATCTACTCTTATATATCTTAGTATGTTCTAAGATTCTATAGGCCTTTTAGCAAATCTCCTTATTCTTTTAGAGGAACCTTATAGATTATATAATACTAGTTGTTCTTAACTTCTGTTATAAGCGTTTATTCTTAGTAGTCTGTAATAACACTGCATAGTATTATATAGTATCTACATGTCTAGCTATTAGCACACAATATATCTTTACTAGCCTAGCTAATTACTTCTAGTGCTGTATATATATTAGTAAATACTTCTATATACTATAGACTAGAGTATAAAACAACAGTAGCAAAACTTACAGCATAGTATATAAGATATAGCACTGTAGTATAGTGTATGCTTTATACTTTTCTTACTACTATTCTTCCTACAATCTATTTCTAATACAAACCTAAGCAATATAATACTGTACTAATTAAAGGCACGTTAAATATCTCTCTTAATATTTCCTATTATTAGATAGACAGGCTAATATACTATATTACTATATAACATAGTTATTAGGGTCTTATCTACTACTATTATTATTAGTACTACTATTACGCCTAGTAGTAGCTTTGCTTATATCTTCTACTACTAATTACTAGTATATAGTTTATTATAAACTTACACTCTACTTAATTTGTTCTAGAATAGTTTAACAGGCCTATAGTGTATAGTTTCTTTAAACAGTTAGTAGCCTAGTAGAAACTATATAACTTCTAAGGTATTACAGCACACTATCTTAGTTATAATAGATAGACTATCTCTGTTTACACCTGTAGGAACCTTAAGGCAGTTAACTTAGAAACTCTTACTAGGTATACTAAAGGGGATATGCTCTAACTTTTAGTTCTACTAGTAGGCACTTAAAAATAACAATATCTTACAGAGCTCTTCTATACGTAGATTAGATAGTAGAGATTAAACGTCTCTATATATGCATTAGACCTTCTATAACTAGAATATAAATGCGTAGTCTAATTAAAACTTAAAGCTATACTTACTAGAATTGTTTAGTTATAGAATTCTGCTATTATTATATTAGTAGTTGTGTTCCTATTTATATATGCAGAAAACTAGGTACCTCTATTTACCTATCTAGCTTTAACCTGCTAGTATACTATTATTAGATATATAAGTTACCTTAAAGAAGGACTGCAGTAATATTGCTAATAGAATTCTATTATACCTTATAGCATCTAACATACCTATAACATAGCTATTACCTAATAGCAATAAACACATAACTAGGTTGCTTTTATTACTATATTAATATAGAGCTAGTGTACATAAATCTTCTTAAAAACTAGAAGATAAAATTAGGTCTAGCTTATTACTAAGTGCTGCTTTCTTAATACGTGTGTATAAGAGTAAATGCTCTATTATAGACTTAGTGTCTGCTTAAGGCTTTTGTGCTTTATATAAATCTCTTATATATATTATAATAATAGTTGCAATTTTTAAATGTCTATAACGTTATTTTAAGTTAGCTAGAACCTCTAGCTTACTTATACTAGGTTAATACTAGTTCTTTAGGTTCTTCTAACAGGAGAATAGATACTGTACTGTGCCTCTATAGAAGAGAACACGTTTTAGACAGTACCTATATATTAAATCTAGTAATCTTATTATTATCTAGACCTTAAAGGCAGTTTTATTTAATACTGTTAATATATACTGTAAAATAGAGTACTATTAAGAGTATATTTATAAGCTAGGTTGCATACAGCCTTATTATAAGAAAAGAAAGGCTAACCTGTCTTCTAATAAAGCTTTCTAGAATATCTTAGTTAATATTGTCTAACTATACTATAAGGCAGAGTATATTTGTAAGCTAGGTTACATACAGCCTTATTATAGGAAAAGAAAGGCTAACCTATCTTCTAATATAGCTTTCTAGTATATATTAGTTAATACTATCTAACTGTACTGTAAGGCAGAGTATGTTTATAAGCTAGATTACATACGCTCTACTTACAGAAAAGGCTAGGCTGTCTCCTAATATAGCTTTCTAGTGTATATTAGTTAATACTGTCTAACTGTACTATAAGGCAGAGTATGTTTATAAGCTAGGTTATATACAGCCTTATTATAGGAAATACTAGGCTGTCTCCTAACATAGCTTTCTAGTATATATTAGTTAATACTGTCTAACTATACTATAAGGCAAAGTATATTTATAAGCTAGGTTACGTGTAATATATACTATAGAAAACTTAGTAAGCTTATACTAAAGGGTTATATATTCTTATATAGGTTTTAATCTATATTAGCCTATAGTATAGTTAATAGTCTTATTAGTTCTTTTATAATTAGTATAGATAGACACGTAAGCCTAAACCTATAGTACATATATAGTTAGTTGTTCTCTACCTTAATTATATTAACCCTGTTGCATATTGCATTGTACTCTATAATCTTCTTATACTAATTAGAGGGCTTAACACAGACCTACTTTACTAAGTTTGCTATTTTATTATTATTACCTCTATTATTATAGTCTCTGCACTAGGGTATGTTATATCTAGCCTAGCAACGCTGTCTTTTTTATTACCTATAGAACTACTAGTAATTACGTACAGTATAGTAGGGGTAAATAGTCTATATAGCTACGTCTCTAGAGAGCCTTAGTTAAAATAATAGTATATTTATTCTACTTAGCTATAACTAAGATATGTAGTTACTTATTAACTACTAAACTAGCCTTAAGGTTGTTAAAGGCATTAATTAGTAAGATAAGTAAGTATTCTAATATAAGAAATCTTATATATTTAAATAGTTTACATAGCTAATAGCTGTGTAGAAATTACTACTAGCAGTAATTAAAATGTTGATCTCTTCTCTAATTATTAAGGCTTAGCCTGTGTTATCCCTAGTATACCTAATACTATACTTACTGCCTTAGCAAGTTGTAAAGCACTCTCTTAGTAAGGAGACTACTAAGAATAAACATAAGCTGCTTATTAAGAATTATAAGTCTAATAATAGCTTATTACTAAGGTTAAGGCTCTGCTAGATAGTAAAGAAGTATAGTAACAACCTGCTGTTAATACAAGCTAAACATTAGACTTAGAAGAAGAATTTACATAGTCTTTAGGTGCACTAGAAGAACCTAACAGATAACGCAAGATAGTAACTAGGAGTAGAGATTAATAAGCGTAAGAAGAAAGAGAACAAGTTAGCAGAGCTTTATACAGATTTTAAGGTATTAAAGTAGAATCTTAAGAAGAAAGAGAATAAGTTAGCAGAGCTTTATATAGATTTTAAGGTATTAAAGCAGAATCTATTATATCTATTAGCAGTAAATAAACTAGCAAAACGTTAGCGTAGTTATCCTACCTGCTTAACTAGCTTAAACAGGGAGCTACTTACTCTAAAGAGCTAAGGCGTGCATATATAAAGAGAGCCTAGCATTAAATTATAGCACTAGTGTATAGCTAGAGAAGAGATGCTTTACGCAGTAGCTAGCCTTATACGTAACTAGACCTTTACTTAAACACTGTTAGGCTGCAGGCGCTCCTATTTTGCTATATCTGTTCTATAGAAAATAGTTGTATAATAGTATAAGAAGGTTTAATCTTACTATAAGGCACAGTATGTCTAGCAACTGCTACTAATATTAAGTAAGATAAACATACATATAACTCTTTATGCCTCTTAAGGTAATAGAATCTCTTTATATCTACATATTAATTCTATATAGTTATACTAGCAGATCTGTAATACAGATCTGTAATTATATAAGTAAAGGCTACTAGATATAGATCTATAGTCTAAAGTGCTGACTCTTTAAATCTATACTATTAATTATAGTAAGTTCTACATCTATCTAAAGTAAAAGAGAGCACCTATATAAGGCACGTGTGTTACTATATACCTACTACTAATATATACTAGGCTAATATTAACTCTACTGTCTAAACACACCTAATAACTATTGTTTCTATACTATGCAAAGACATAATAACGCTCTCTTGCTATAGCAGACCTAGCTAAGCAACTTAACTTCCCTAGTATGCTAACTATAACTAATAGTTACCTAGCGCTCTATATAGGCTCTAGAACGCAGTAGGGCACTTAATATATATATACTAAACATATATTATTATGCTACTGCGCTACTAAAGACATACTAAGAGCTATTGTTGCTAAAGTAGTTAAGTACCTTCTTTTAGACAATAAGCTCTTAAAAGGCGTACTAAGCGCTAGTAACAAACTAGCCTAGAAGGCTGCTTAATCTGCACTGCTAAGGTAACTAGTGTAGACTTCTTTATAGAACACAGACAAACTGTTTAGTAATAGTAATAAGACAGTACTCTATAAAGCAAGGAAAGAAGTAATGCTGCGTATTACTTATAATACTTAAGAAGAGCTTAAGATTAACAGCAGTGTATACAGTCTTAACCTGCTAATTAAGCAGAAACACAGAAACAACTAGTTTCTCTACAGTTACAGTGTAATATTCTTACCTACCTACTTAGCTATAAGCATTGTAGTAAGCTAGATATAGTACCTAGGTATAAGCAACACTATGCCTTTTATTATAAGCATCTATTTATTAAACATCTCCTTTAGTTGTACTAATAGCAAGGTAATTAAGCGCGTTACTATAAAGAACGTACTTACCCCTAATACATTTATAAATAAAGTAAAGATAATAACTTTAATAGACGTTAACTATAATTAGTTATAAGCTATAGCTACAACTACAGTTGCTATAGATAAGAAGGATATATTACTAACCTTTAACAGCAATAGTATTAGAAACTAATATAAACTTAAGGTAGCTGTTAACAACTTTATAAATAGTATCTGTTAAGGCAATAACTTTAACATTACTGTACTAGTAGTAAATACTTACTCTAAGTAAGGCTAGCTAGGTATATAGATATGTTCTTTAGACTATTAGCTATAGTATAACGCTAACGTATGCATAGAAACACATATAAGTTCTTAAACTCTAATAAATACAAGAGCTCTTAGTCTGTATAGTAATAGATACTTTACTAAATCTCTTATTAATATTAAAGAGTATAGCAAATACAGCTTTAAGAAAGTTATAACTAGTAAGAGTAAGCCTAATAGAGAGAACGCTAGTAGAGAAACTGCTAGTAGAGAGACTACTAGTAGAAGCAACTTGCCTGCTTAAGAGGAAACTGCAACCTAGTAGAAAAAGAAAGAAAAGGCACAGCTTACAACGCTATCTAGGTATTTAGATACACTATAACTACTAATACTAGAGCAGAACCTGTTAGTCTAGTATAGTAACCTGCTAGTTATAGCAGATATACCTAATTATCTTATTAATAGAGATAATAGAGATAATAATAAAGACTAGGCAGATAAAATTCTTAAATTATAAGTATACTCTACTATTAGTATAGTATAATTCTAACACTAATAGTATGCAGAAGAATCTAAACAGCTTAGGTACTAGGTTTAAGGCAATATAAGTAAGTTTAGAGGAGTAGCTAAGCGCTTTAAACACCTTTAGTATCTCTATAAAACAACTATGCAAATAATATACTTCTAAAAAGCGTTTTATCCTAGTAGACCTAACCTTAGGCTTTAACTCTAACCTTAAGCTTATAGCTTATTAAGTAATTATTGCTAATATTATCTACAACATAAACTTTAGCGTAAAGCATAGCTGTATTAAGCAAGACTATATAGAAATAGGTAAAACTATCTAGATTATCTATATATTTATAATAAACCTTATTCTTACTTATAAATGCTATAAGAGTTCTACTTTGCTACCTACTTAGCGTATACACCTTAACTTAGACAGCTTGTTTAAGAGCTAATTGCTACAGATTAGAGTAATATTCCTGTTAGCCTACTTAAACAGCATTAAGCTATAGCTATAAGATTAGGTAAAGGTCTTCTATAACAGCCCTATTATTAACTAGGTGCTTTTAAACTAGCGCCTAAAGATAATTATTCTATATAAAACTAGTAAGAAGCTCTGTTAGATCTATAGTAGAGAAGCTAATAGGCTATACTTTAAACTTACTATAGCAGATCTTGTTGCAATATTACTATATCCTAACTAGAATAAAGTATACACTGCTTACAGCTTCCTATTAGATCTATTAGATAGAAAATTTAGGCCTAACGTTACTTACACACAACCTAGTGCCTAGCCTAACCTCTTAGATACTATAACAAGCTAACTAAGCCTAACTAGCGTTAAGTATTTTATTATATCTACTAATAAGAGTTAGCAGAGCTAAGTATACAATGTAGTTACTACAAACTTTAAGGGTATTATTAAACTAGACATAAACATTAAGAAAACACCCTATATACACGTTAAAAAGCTTAGAGATAGCATTACAGCCTGTTAAAAGGCTATCTACTAAAATATAAAGGACAGTAGAGATAGTATACAAAGTAATTAGGCTACGCAGAAAGCTACTTAGATTAACTACAAAAGAGACCTAAAGACTGTAATAATAGTCTATAATCTTATATACTTAGTATAGGTAATCTATAACAAAATTTACTTAGCTAGTAGTAAGAATACTATAACCTACACAGGTATTATTAACCCTTTTATTAGTAGTATTAAAGACCTAGCACTATATCTAGCCTTTACTACAATTATAGGCTTAGCTATAGCTAATAGTATAGTTACTATGCTAGTATTTAGGCTTAAGGCTCTAAGACGCGTAGATCTAGAATAGCAGAAGTTACTAGATAGAGCTATCTAACTCCTCTAGAAGCGTAACCTAAAGAAGATACTTAAGGTTTAGAAGGATTTTAAAAAGACTTCTAGAAGAAACAGTAACCTGTTAATACTAGAGAGGATTAAGAGAGACCTATAGATATAGGAGGTTCTTAAGATTATTACAAAGATTATTAGAGCTTACTTTATTAGGCGTAACTATAATTTAGTTAATAGATAAGGTTAAAAGCTAAACTTAATAGACTGCACTCTAAAGAGTTAGTACATCTCTATTATCTACTAGGAAGTATATTATAAAAAGCTTAGAAATATAGAGTAGACTATTCTTGCACAGATTAAGATAATTAATAATAAAGCGCTTAAGAAATAGTAAATACTTAGTAGTAAGAGTTTAGAAAAACCTAAACCTAAACTTTAGTCTGCTTTGCGCGTAGACCCTTAAAGTTACTAGAAGGCTAAGATCCTATTAAGCTTCCTAAATTTCCTTAACATAATATACAAATACTAGGATAACTATCTAGATAAAGACCTACTTATTAGTGTAGCAACAATATAGGGTAATAACCTTAGTAAGACTAATCTCTAGCTAGATAAAATACTTAAGAACTCTACTAAGATTCTTAGGTTAATTATCTTTAAGGCTATTAACAAGATCTGCAAGGGCTTAGCTAAAATAGAATATATATTACATATAGCAAGAATAACAGAATATAAGAAGACTACAGCTCTAGACCTAAGAAAGGATTAATTAGACTGTTAACTTATTACCTTTTAAAGTAAGTATTATATTACGTTAAACGTGTAGTTGTATAAAGCAATTATATATATAGTAAGTTATATGTCTAACTATTACTTATACTCTTAGTAATAGTACTAACATGCTTATAGAGAATAGTTAAGAAGTTTAGGTAAGCTATAATTACCTAGGTAGGTAAGAGTATAGATAAGGACTTAGAAGTGTTAAAGTAGTATAACTACTACAACACTAAAACTAAGAAAGTTAATAACTAAGTCTAGTATATAGTAGCTAGACTAAAGATAGTCTGTTAGTTTATTAATCTTGTTAAGGGTTATGTCTTTAAAGGTCTAGAACTATACAGTATTAACACTAAAGCTAGATAGTCTAGGTACTGTAGCTATTAAATTAGCTAAGTAGCGCTAGAGGTTATACTTAACTACTTAGTACACTTAGAATTATATATAGAGGAGTTAATGTATAAGAAGAATATAGTAAAGAACAAATTTACAAAACAGTGCTATTCTACACAGCTTAATAAGATTAAGGAATTAGCTTCTGCTATAGTAAATAAGGAGGTTTAAATTACTAACAGCGCTGTTAACTTAAATAGAATAGGAATAGTGTATAGATATAACTCTAATGTCTTACGCAAGTAGACTATAAGTAGCTACCTAATAAGAATATAAGACATGTTTAAACTGCTGCCTTTATAAGTAAGTTAAAGACCTAAGTTATTATTATCTCTATAGTTTCTATACTCCTGCTATAGTACACTAACAGTTTGTTTGTATATATTATACTCTTAACCTAATATAGCTATAGCATATCTAGTAAAGAAATATTAGAGTAGCTATTTATATTCCTAGATACTAGTAAATATAGCTTTCTACTTAATGTTTAGCTTTTTAAACAGTACTTAAAGAAAGGTTATACTAATAATTAATAAATAGGTAATATAGAACGCACTATACTGTACTAATAGTATATTTTAGAGTACCTATCTTACTATATAGTCTATATAAGTTTTACTATACTACGCATGCTCTCTTACCTTTACTTTAAATATCCTTACATTACAGAGGGGCCTGTCTAGCAGCTACCTATAATAAATAAGCCTCTACCTGCCTTTCTTTCTAACACTTACAAACTGCCTCTATTATCTTTACTTATAAGTTGTCTACACCTACTACTTTACCTTATAAGACCTGCTTTCTGTTATCTTTACTTATAAGTTGCCTACACCTACTACTTTACCCTATAAGATCTGCCCTTTAATATAGTAAGACATTGCTGCTATAGTACTGCCTAAAGCTAAACGCCTACTACTTAAGCTAACTATAGTAAAAGAGTAGCAAGCGCTTATATAATAAGAAGGAAAAGGCTGTTTTATAATCTAAGCTCTTACTATAGGCTTTAGACTAAATAAGAAAAGCCTTAAGCAAGTAGGCACAGACTTAGACACTAAAATTAAATTAGTATAAGAATTCTTAGCACTTATATAGAATTGCTGTAGATTAAAGGTAAAGAGCCTTTAGAATTAGACAGATATAGATAAGAAAACACGCAAGGTTAAAGAATAGCTGTCTTATAATAGGAAGTAGGTGTATCTATTTAGTAATAAGAACGTAGAGGCACTACTAGCGCTAAAAAAGAAAGGAGTAAGAAAACTAGTCTTTAATACAAAGGCTAGAGTATATAAGAATATAATTAGAATAGAGACTAATATTAAGATAGAGCTTTTACTAACAAAGAAACTGCAGGACAGATTGCCTTTATACTTACTATTCTTAACCTAAACACTAACCTAATCTCTAAGATACTTTTCCTTTTCTCTAACTACATGTGTAAACACCTAGATAATATCTAGTATATAACTATATATGCTAGTTAGCTATCTGCTACTCTAAGACTGTATTAGTAACCTCTTCCAATTTAATATTAGGCTTATAGATTCTTAAACGCAGGCAACAATTATAAGGCTACTATTTTACTTTTTACTTATAGACGTTAGTATTCTAGAGATAGTAATAGGCAGCTTTACTAGTAATAACATAATAAGAACAAACCTTATAGAATTTGTGTAGTATAAAGTCTTACTTAAGATTATAAAATTATAGAAGAAGTAAGAACATAAAACAGAACTTATACACAACCTAGGTGTTCTACTAGCTAATAAAGACAACTTTGTAGTTACTATAAATAAGTTTATTAATAAGCTGTGTTAGTACACTAATTTGTATATAACTCTTATACTTTATACTTATAACGCTAAAGCAGTAGGTATATATATAGTGCGTTTACAAATATACTGTAGCTAATAGTTAGTTAAGAAGATAGAATAGGCTATAGTAAAGGGTGCATATAGTAGAATCTCTCTTCTAGTATATTATCTTCTAAGTAAGTTACTTTGTTTCTAGTTACTAACAAGAGGTAGTTGTTAATAACAATAATAATAATGTTAATAATATCTAGCAGTTATATTCTAAGCCTTTCTTAGGATAGTAAGGTACATATATAATATTAGTTTGTTTACTTAAGCAAACTCTAGCTAACAGTATAATTACAAAGTTTCTTTTAGTATAAGCACATTTGCAGAACAGGCATAGTACCTACCTCTACTCTTTAACCTTACAGCTATAGGAATATCTCTAAACAGGAAAAAGAAAGATATATAAGAGTATATAGAGAGTATAGAGGAAGGTATAGAGAGTAAAAGAGATATAATAGGCAATCTGTTTAATAGCAAGGTAAAGGATTATAGAGAGTACTTACACAGAGCAGTAGCAGTAAAAAGTGCAAAGCAGACAAGCAACTTATTTAGCACTACCTAGCTAATAAATAAGTAGAGAGATGCTGTTAGTAATAGTAATAACAAGTATATTAAAACATAAGAAGCTAAGAGAAGCAAAGATAAGTTGTATATAGAAAGTAGAAACAATATAATTAATGTAGATATAGAATAAAGATGCTGTAGAGGAGTATAAGATATTATTATAATAGATAATAAGCTCTCTGTATATATAAGGTAATAGAGAAATTCTATATATATAATAAGACACCTCTTACTTAAATAGCTTTATCTACTTAACTATAATACTACAGTAATTAATGTAATATACTATTAGAGTTAAACTATAAACTACAGTTAGGTTCTTTCTAATAGTTAGTTTAGTGTTTACCTTAGCTATAAGGTTAGCAGGCCTGTATGCTAGCTACTGTACTAGTACGCTTTACACTTATAATATCTTTCTTTCCTTAAGTTGTAGGTATTTTATCTAACTACTTCTACTAACTTGTTACAGAACGTTAAATATATAATTAAGTAAGAGAAAGTATAAGCAGGCGCTAATAACAGTAAGAAAGAAGTGCTGCTTTGTTTATCTGTTAAGGTTAACAAAAGGGAAAAGAAGAAGCAATCTAATTCTAAGAGTAACACTAACTTCTAGGCTAACTCTTCTAGAGATACTAATATTAAGGCTAGAGTACTAGAAGGCAATATATAGTAAGAGCTTATAGGTTATAACTAGCAGTATAGTGTTAGTAGGCTTACTTATTAGTCTTTAAACTAGCTAAACTAGCTAAACCTACTAAAGGGCTAAGATATACTTTGTTTTCTTACTTAAACTGCTGCTTCTGCTTCTGTGCAGTGTAGCCCTGTTAAGCTACTAAATAAGAGTAGTAGTAAGCAGTAAGTTTTATTATTAACTACAGTTGTTAATACTCTAAAGCTAGCTAAGAGAGATACTAAACACCTAATAGTTATCTTATTAATCTTTCCTCTAGTATCTCTAAAACTAACACTAATACTATTAGTTAAGCCTATTGTCTGTATAGACATCTCTATCTACTCTTTCTTTAAACTAATAAATCTTCTCTATACATACTATAGCAGCTCTACTTACTATAAGCTATACCTCTCTAGTGCCTATAAATTTAAGACTGCTAGTGTTAGGCACTATAGCCTCTGCAGCCTAGTATACTATAGCTATAGCTATATATACTAACGTATTATATTAGAAACATAGGTATATAATATACTCTAAGCACTTAAGAACTTAACTAAGAAGAAAGAGCTTATTAACTTTATAATAAATTACCTCTATAGTATTAAGGGTACCTTAGTACAGTAGAGATAGTAGAACTATAAAAAGGCTGTAGGTATACTAACAATGTTATAGCATTTAACAACGCTGTTGCTTCTATAACTAGGACTAGGCTACTACTATAGGCTACTGCTAGTAGATCTATACCTTCTATAGATCTAATACCTAGACCTCCTTAGCTAAACTAGTACAGTAAGCACAGCTAGAGCTAGTATAGACTAGATATTCTACTTTATTAACAGTAGAACGTGTAGTTAATAGTAGTTCCTAGTAGCTATAGGGCAGGTTATAGATAGGCTACACTAAAAGACTATCTAAGCAGAAGAAGCATAACTAAGAAAAGACTGTAGGTATACTAGGTAATATTATAGCAACTAGTAATGCTAAAGTTTCTATAATATAGGCTAGGACTCTGTTATAAGTAGGTATCCTAGCGTATAGTTAACTATCTAGTTTATAGTTTTAAGATAACACACTTATATAATATAAGAATAACAGCTCTACTATAGCTAAGAGTTAAATACAGTAACCTTTAAAGTAGTAACTAGACGCTTAATACAGATATAAAGGTTAGATATATAACAGAATAGGCTAGACTTAAATATTATAGTAGTAAGAGCTAGGTATATAATAGTTTTAATAATATGTTTATTAGCTATGCTTAGCTCTAAACAAGAGCGTAGCAGTATTATACATAGCCTACTCTACTAGTATAGTATAAGCAGAGGCTCTTAGTGCTTAATAGATTATTGCTATTAAAGAGTGTATAGTTAATAAGTTGCAACTAAGTAAGCAAGATAAGTGTTATTAAAAGTTTTATAGGTGTATAGAGGCAAGTAGTTTTGTATTTAGATATATAAGAGCTAGGAAAAGATAAAAGAGAATATAATGCGTGCTAATAAGGCATGCTATATATACAATAGAGTAAAGTATAGTAAAGGCGCATACTATACTAGAGAGTATAGTACAGCAAGAGTATATACTATACTATAGAACAGAGTATAGCAAGAGCACGTACTATACTGTAAGTTAGAGTATAGTAAGAGCATGCACTGTACTATAAGGCAGAGTATAGTAAGAGCATATACTATACTATAAGGCATATTACAGTAAGGGCACGTACTATACTATAATGCAGAGTATAGCAAAGGCATATACTGTCTCTTTAATAGCAATCCTAGTATATAGACTGTAATTAATAACTTGTTATATAACTATTTAAGGTTATAGCAATGTATTAAACACAAATTAGCAATGTTAGTATTATCTAGTAAATGTTAAGCAGGTATTAAGGCTGTTTAGAAAACATAGAGTAGGTGTTAAGGCTATTTAAAAAACATAGAGTAGGTATTAAGGCTATTTAGAAAATATTAAGTAGGTGTTAGAGCTGTTTTAAAAATATAGCAGGTTATATCTATTTATACGCTAAATACAAAAGTCTTATATAAGTAATTTTGCAATTATAGTATAAGGATTATAGTAATAATATTTATCTAGGTAATTATTAAAATATACAAGCTATAGTATAGAGATAGTATGTTTTGTGTACAGATAGAATGCAAGTTCTGCTAATACTATAGCCTACAGTACACTTCTATGTTTTCTTAAAATTAAAATAGCAAATTTTTTTCCTAATAATAGGAATAGAAACTTGCCTTTAGGCTTCTAATTAGAATCTCTAGAGAGGTATAACTAACTTTCTTACTCCTAATAAAGAAAGAAGGAAAGAAGCAGAAAGTAGAGATAAGTATAGGTAGGAAGAGGAGCACTAGTTTGTTAGGGAGATTATTTATTGTATTAGTCTATCCTAAAGGATAGGCTGCTCTAGAGAAGAACTATATTATTATAAAGAAAAAGAGCTAGAAGCCTAGGTATTATCTAGCTAAGAAAATTCTAAATGCTGTAGATAAGAGAAGACCTAAGCACTGCCCTTAGTAGAACCTTTGCTACTACTATTATCCTTATTACCTATAACAGTATTAGTAATATTCTTAATAAGCATTTAGATAAAGTCCTTGTATTTAGTAGTAGAAGAGATCTTAAGATATATACAGAAGTTAGCCTTAAAGTAGGTAAAGTGTATAAGTAGTGTTAAGTTAATAGTAAGCTATATTAAGTAAGGAATTAGTAAATACTCTAGAAAATAGGTAAGAAAAGAGGGAAATAACTTACTAGAGTCTTAATCTAGACTACTACCTTTTTAGCAGTAATAGCAGTACACTCTATAAGGACTATAGCAGTAGAGAGATAGGCCTTAATCTTATTAACCTTAGTCTTATACTTAGACTACTTAGTCTTATAACTAGTAGCAGGCAAGTAGGTATTAGGCTAGAATATAAGGTTAGTATAACATAGAAGGTTTTTATACTTCTTAAAGTCTACTTAGATAGGCTTAATAACTTATAGAAGCTTTACAGAGTTACTTTTAGCAAACTATAAGAATATATAGTACTTATTTAGAGTCTTCTATATCTTACGCAAAGCTTAGTAGATAGTTAGCTAAAAAAGAGAATACTAAAAAATAAGAAGCAGAAACTTACCTTATAGCAGTAAGAATAGCTAAAGATATAAAGAGTATAGCTAGTTAAGCAGCTGCTAGTAGTAAAGGTGCAGACCTATCTAGATAATGTATAGCTAATACAGACTTTAGAATCTATAAAGCTACTAGCATATTAGGTACGTAGAGACTACTTACCTAGAGCTCTAGCCTAATTATTAGTAGAAATATTGTTAAAGGCTTCTTTAATTTCTTTATTTTCTAGCTTAATATCTTCTACTATAAGCCTTGCCCTCTTAGTTAAGTAAGTAGTAGAAGGGGCAGAATCTACAGGAGTAGTGCTGTAGGCCTAAGCAAGGTAAAAGAGTTAGTAAATAGATAAATTATAAGTAGAGATAGAGTAACTTACTTACTTGCCTTGCGCCTTCTTATAAAGTAAATATAACACAGTTAGTAATCTAAAAGGCGCTATTATTAAAATTAAGTAAAGCAAAGCAACTAAGTAATTAGGTAGTAGTAGAATTATAAGAAGAAGGCGCGTAGACTTAAAACGTAGTATAATAGAAAATATAGAAAGTAGAGAGTAGGTAATAGAGTTATTTTAACTAAGGCGCGTGCTAATAAACAAAGAATAAGTAGAAGGGTACTATAATAGGCTAGGCTTAGGTGCTAGCTTCTTAGCGTATACTGCCTTAGTATTACTCTAGCTTACACTTTCTAGTATAGACTAAAGCTCTGCTATAGAGCTAATGTGTTTAAAACAAAGTTATAAAAACTTTATAACCTCTATTCTAGAAGTTACCCTCTATTAAATCTATCTTGTATTTTACTAGTAAATTCTCTTAGAGGTTAGCTCCTAACAAGTATAAATATTAGAAAGAAGAAGTTTAGTATTATAGTAGCGTGTTTTTTACTACTTATACAGGTTTTGTTTTTTTTTAGTATAGAAGTATAGTGCTTTTAGGTAGATAGGTAGAAAGTAGAGTTAGTTAGAGTAGATTAGATTAAATTAGTTAGATTAGATTAGGTAGGTAGGTAGGATAGTAGAGTAGGACTAAAATAGAAAATGTTAAAAGTTTACTAGTAGTAATTCTAGTATATAAAAGAGAGAGTATAAGAAAGAATATCTTAAGAGAGAATAATTTAAGAAAGAATATCTTAAGAAAGAATATCTTAGAAAAGAAAGAGAGTAAGTAAGAACCTAGGTACTAACAGTTATTTAAAAACTTATCTTCTAATCTACTATAGTTAGTAAACTTACATTCCTCTACTTTAAAGAAGTATAACTATATTTTTTAGTACTATACTTTACTAGTACTTTTTTTTTATCTTTACTTTCTAAAACAGCTTTTATACTTTACTTTAACTTATAGTTATTAGGTAGGCTACCTAGCTAATAATATAGTACTGTTCTAGCTATAGATTACTTATTAGAGTAATTATACATACCTTTTAAAGAAAACTTAGTATAGTAAGCAGAGCTATACTCTAATATTATAATTACTTTAATACCTAAAGTAAATATACGTATATATAGATTAGATATAGGTTTAAGTCTAGAGGCAGTTATAAATATAAGAAGTCCCCTAATATTATTAATTCTAGGTTTAACCTGCTAGGTCTAATATCTTGTATATTAGGTTATTATACCCTATATAGGTCTAGATTTAGCTAAGCTAGCCTAGAGTAGACTCTAGGCTAAGAGCAGGCTATATATATAATTATAGAGCTAGGTATATATATTTAATTACATGCCTATTACTATAAGCTACTAGAAAGTCTAGTACTAGGGACTCTTTAGGCCTAGGTTAGGCTCTATAAAAAGAAGAGGATATTATTAGATCTAGCTAATAATAAGTACTGTTCTAGCTATAGATTACTTATTAGAGTAATTATATATACCTTTTAGTTGCTTTAGTACAGTAGGTAGAGCTGTGTCCTAACACTTATATAGGCTGTAGGCGTTTAGTACAAGTAGAACTAGAGTAGAAGAGATTCTAGTATTCTAGAGTATTAAACTATTTAAGAAGAGAAGAAGAGAGAGAAGTAGAGTCTAGACATTAGAAAGAAGAAGTTAAGTATAGTAGTAGCGTGCTTTTTACTACTTATATAGGTTTTAGTTTTTAAGTATAGGTATAAGGTACTTATAGGTAGATAAGTAGAGAGTAAGGTAAGTAGCTTAGAGAGAAGTAGATTAGATTAGGTAGGTAGGATAGTAGAGTAGAACTATAGTAAAGATAATAAAAGTCTATAAGTAGTAGATTCTAGTATGCAAAAGAAAGAGAGAGAGAGAGAGAGAAAGAAAGAGAGAGTATAACAACGTGTTAAGAAAGAAACGTCTAAGAAAGAAACGTTAGAAAAAAGAAAGAAAGAAAGAAAGAAAGAAAGAGAGTAAGTAAGATACTACTAGACTAGACACTAACAAACCTTTAGAAACCTACTTTTTAATCTACTGTAGTTAGTAAACTTACATTCCTCTACTTTAGAGAAGTTTAACTGCGTTTTTTAGTGCTATGCTATGCTTTTCCTACTTCTATAGGTACGCTATATATACCTAGATCCTAGCTAGAATTTCTATCTACAACAGAGATGCGGTAGTGTTGGAGTGGTTGTGGTAAGAGGGGTTGTAGGGTTGGGTTGGGTTGGTTGGACGATGGTGGGTGCATAGGAGTTGCGGTTCAGTAGATTGCGATGCGTCGCGGAGTTGAAGCTTTGTTGGGAGGAGGGGTGTTGGTTGAGTGAGGTGGTCGCGTGTAGATACAAAGAGGGTTGGGTGTTGAGGTTCAGGATTCGAGGTGGTCGGGTTGAAGGAGTGCAAAGTGTAAACAATGGAATGATTCTTTGTGATGATTTTTCATGTGCAGTACGTATTGAAAGTGTTTTGGTTGCTGCTGGATTGGCTATGTGACTTGGACAGTGACGAGCTTGCTAGAATAAATTGCCCATAGAGAATAAACGGTAGGCCGCGCTCTGCGTGTCTTCTTTCTGTGCGATACCCTGATGCAGCGATGTGAGATCTTGTCGTATCCAGAGCCTTGCAAAGTGGCTGGCGTATACCGTGTCGAGACCCAACCGCTTCTCCATCCCTGAGATCACGCACCTACGACTTGAAATGGATCCTGAAGTCAGTGCGTGTTTCAAGAATGCGTAGAAATTTTTCCACCCTACGCCTTGACATCTCCGTGAGCTTTCGCTTCACTTGGACATTGCGAAGTGAACAGAACTTGGTTTTTGCAAAGAGAAAGTAGGCCAGCGAGGGGTTAGGCTCCAGTTCGAGAAAGCACTCGGCGCGTTCTGATGTTAAAGAAAGGAGAGTACGAGCCTTCTCTTTCCCCACCGCCTTGAAAACTCGACCGAAGTCCAGATCTTCACACCACATGAGGTGCGTGTAGGTGCCGTGGAATGCGGACGTCTCGTGGCGCAGCTGACGGCAGACGAGGGATAATGCGCCTCCGTCTTCTACCATGGACATGTCTAGCCTGCCGCTCAAAATGTCAAGGCAGGCAGTGACTGAGTAATCTGTAGGCCTGAAACGTCTGCGGATCGTGACGGAGTCGAACGCGTAGGCGTAGATCTTGTTACGGAGCTCTGGCGGCAATCGAAGCAGCAGTGACTTCTTCTGGTTGCGTTGGGCGCTGTTGCAGTTAGTAAAACGTAAAGTCCATCGGGGAGTACGGTCACTCACATGTAGTCGTGACGAGCTTGCATAGTGTCCTTACTTGCTTGATCCATCATGGGTATTGGGGATGAATGGAGTACAGAAAGAGCGACTGAGGTGATGGTAAGCAGTTGAGAGGTTCGAGAGCAGCGGTGTTGGATAGCAAGACAGGGTGATAGTGTCTTGGCGTGTCCTTCACTTTCACCTCCACTTCCACTTCAAGAAGCGAGATGTGGAATTCCTTCATTTAGAAGTGGATTGTACAAAACGTTCGTAATCTCAGACTGACAGGTTATTTTTGCTACAAATGCAGACTCTACGGCACAGTTGTTGGCACGCCTCTCCGTATCACCTATGGCAAGTAGAAGCGTTGAAGCTTAGGAAAACCCAATCAGCAAGTCCTCGTTGCCAAATGAACTTCTGATCGCAGATTTAGTTTTTTGTACATAGCCCCTCCAAACACCCTTGACCATCACGTATCTCAGAGAAGGGAAAGTTCTCCTTCCCATGTTTCCGTCCTTCCAGAGATCAACGTGATACCCACGATAGTTCCCAAAGTTGAGACCACGCAGTCTTTTTGCCATTTTCTCATGGATCTCAATGGTCTCTAAGCTGGCGCAGTTACGATGACCCAAATTTCGGACGAGGGCATAGAGAGTAATGTAGGACGGTAGTAAGAGGATTTTAAGATGCAGCTTTAGATTGTCGGTGGCCTCCTGTCGCAGTTGGCGGCATGTTTGAGGTAGTCCTTTGCTTGCGTTTTCGAAACGGAGACAATGGTTTCGCTCTTCCAGGTGGCATTTCTTGTCGAGAGGGCATGAACTTCGTCGTTGGAGTGTAGCGGTCGAGAAGGCGAAGATATAGATTTTAATGCGTAGCTCTGGTGGCAATCGTAATAATGGAGAGGCTGTCTGATTGAGCAGTGTGCTGGATTGTGCGTTAAGTCTGTACTAGCGACTGATGTTGGCAATAGCAAATACTTACATCTGATCACGATCAAATGCCGTATAAGCATCAGTAGCTTCCATGATGCTCTGCAGTACAGGACAAGGTGAGCTGCTCGAAGTTTTGGTGGAGGTTACACAGGCAGGGAATGATTCGCCCATCGGGCGCCCAAGCGGGGGCGGCTTGGCGGTTGACCACATGCTCATCTTCACTCTCACGACTCACTTGATTTGGTAGCCATGGCCATTGCTGCTGGCTAATTTGAGCATGCAAACCGCAACTAAAGCCAGTTTGTGACCTTCACGTAAGCATTCGTAAGCACAGCACAGATAGAATAGGCGAAACAGACATTGATAACAGCAATTCTAGCATAGAGGTCCTTGACTCTGGCAATCTAGACAGGTATGATGACCGTGCAGTCAGCCCTGCAGAAAGGGAAATAAACTCATTTTCTCGCCTCCTACAGGAACCTCACTTCAAGATGTTGATTGTGAAACATCAAGTGCGTTCCGTCGATGATTCGTATTCTGCTCAGCAAGCTTTTCCCAACACCATGTATAACAAGACATTTCAAATTCTTGAATTTGAAGGCGCACTCAAAACACTTGTATGTGTATGACCGCATACGCATTTTGCGAAGCGGGGTGTCCCATTCTTTGCTCAAAGTGAGGGTTTGAATGGAATGAGTCTTGTCCCAACCCAGTTCGCGTGCAATCTTCAGGAAGCCTCCGCTGAGGCCGTCGATATTGAGGTGCAGAAACGAGCCCTTGAACGGCAGCGCTTCGTGGTGTATCTGACGGCACACATAGAGCAGTGTCTCGGCGTCTTGATAGGGTGTTGCATCTTGCTCATCATAGTCGACGCTTCCAGGGCGGACCGTCGCGGTGTCGAAAGCGAAACGGTAGATCCTGTTCCGGAGTTCTGCGGGAAGACGAAGAAAAGGCGAATGAAGCTGGTTTCCGCGGGTTCTGAGGTTGTCAATCTATGTCCTGCTGTCAAATTCCGGGCTTGTACTCACATAAGATCCTGGGCCTTGCTGCATGGACGAGTTCCAACGCTGGCTGTGAGTTGCAAACTTTTCGTGTCATATGAACCGGACATGGCTGTTGTTGAGTCTGCTCCTGTCGATGGACGAAGGAGACAGCGATTTAGGTCCTGAAAAGTTTGCCGTGGGCAACGCTACTCTTAAGAGCTTGGCAGCTGCGCCTGGATCTTAACCTTCACCTTCACCTTTGGTGTCTACCCCGCTTTGATCCAGTTTCTCGAAGGTCCTGTTATCGGTTTTGCAGAAACATCAGCTGTGCAAACTCACTCTTCCAGATATGATCAAATTTGATTCATAGCCAAGAAAGTCATATCTGCAGACCTATCAATTGAAAAAAACTTGGGTCACGTAGCAATCCACTTTCAAAGTTGTCTTTACTTGTTCATTGTTTAGACTATGAAGCCTTATCCTTGTCTCGGCCTCCTCGCAGTATCGCCTTGGTTGAAGTGGAAGTCAAATGAAACTTTATTCGGACCAGACACGTCCAGCCTGGGATTCAGAAAAGCCGGTCGCTGCGTTGCACCTAAGATCGCAGTACGTCTCTTAATGCTATCAGCAGTGAAAACTTCCGTTTTGGTGCAAACTTACCAATAGGTTGCTGAGCGAAAGACAACTTTGAGTTCCGCGTTGCCAAATAGCGTTCTCAACGACGTACCAATCTGCTCTGCACCAGCATCAAGGCGGATGGCGTATGTCACCACAATGCGCGAGAGTGATTTAAAGACATGACTCTCCCCATCGTTCCATGCACCACCGTAAGGCGGTGATAGAGTGTTCGATTTGACGTTCCGGTGGATCGAACTGGCAAGAGACATGAACATCTCAATACGACAGATATCAGCGCACTGCATCTGGCCGATTAGGTCAACGAGCTGGGACAAATCTCTGCCGTCCATTCTGAGAGCGATATGATGATATTTGGAACCTGTCCGGAAAGGAAAAGCTTCATAGCGAAGCTGTCGACAGACCAAGAGCAGGCGCGAGCTGTTGGGAACGATGCGATAGCGTTGGGTTGAACGGGGGCTCAAGTCGCGCTCCACTGTTGCTGAATCAAAAGCGAACTTGTAGATTCTGTTACGTAGCTCGGCTGGCAACCGTAGAAGAGGCGAGCCTAGTTGGTTATGCTGTGTACTGCACTTGTCAAGTCGCGGCACACGGTCACGGAGGATGTATTGACTTACATCGCATCATACCTGTAAGCAGAGAAGGCGGGTTGAATTTGGGCTGACCTGTCCATATTGCTTTCGAAACGAGAGGTTGCAAATTTTAGTTTAGTATTGAAGGCGGTGCGTAGTGGAAAAGGCGACGGTGCCTTCCATTATATTACTACTAGCAGGAAGGGGCAAACGCTTGGACCTATACACCGCACCTTCACCTTGTGCTACTGATTACATCGGGAAAGATCACTTAGTTTGTCTACTAGTGAAGATGAGACACAAGGAATTCTCAAGTTATGTGCAGCTCTTTTAGGCATTCAGGATACGAAAACATATAGGTGATCAGACTGGCTTTTACCTCTGAGGTGAGCACTGCCAGTGAGCAACATAGCTTTGAGTTATCCATGAATTCCCAACTTTATGCAAGCGCGAATGGTTTCGGTGAACTTGAACTCGTAGGGCTATCTTGAGAATCCCCTACCTAGTACGACAAGAGTCCAGCTTATACGTTGGCGCTGTACATACGTGATAGCGGACAGCAGGGGATAGTCGCGTTCAAAGTAGGCGGCGAAAGCGTTCATGGCTTCGTGACGGTCTTTCTGACAGCCCTACAAGAGACCCAAGGAGCCCAACGCATAGCAAGAAGACTGTACAGGAGATGTCCATGTAGCCCTGAGGTGAATTTCTGTTCCTTGGAATGCTTAAGTGTAGACCCATTTGCAAGTCTAAGAAAGGGCTACAAAAGTAAAGACTTTGACTATGTTGTTCCTACCATCAAACGCTCAATGCTAGGCTCAGAGTTATATTAATGCCTACCTACATATGCTCGTACTTGTTCACTCCTTGAGCTGACCAAACATCACAAATAGGAGAGTGATTGTCCACTTTGTTGGCATTCATGGCAAGGGATGTATTTTGGGATGTGCGTGTTGAGGATGAGATTTTGATGTGGGTCTGGGAAATACAGGTGCGCATTGGCGAATGGTTTTGCCTTCTTCGCGTCGTGCTTGCGATCAGTTTGAGTGAATGAAGAAATTAATAACCGATGCGGAGCTCTTGGTGCTGTATTACGCTTAATGGCACAGCTTTGGCGAACGTCTGCAGACCGGATACGAGCACACAGCCGGGAAAAATAACTCACCCGTTTCATTAAGGACCATCGATGCCTGGAATGGAGCGCTGAATGGAGCGCTTGCACTGGGCAGCTTGACAAAACGCAGTTGTTCATTGAGCAATTCTATTTGAAGACATTTGGCTGCTATACGCTCGCACCGGTGTAGTGCATTGGTTGCTCGTATGCCATCGTTGTGATGATGGCTGCTTGCATCCATCTTTCAAATTGACTGGCCGTCAGTGACCGCATTAAACCGTGTCAGACTTTGCCAGAATTCGGCGCAATCGGAACTGTTCGCAAACAGATGGACATTCCATGCCGTTCGAGTTGTCGCACGAATTGCGCATCCAGCAAGCTGCCAGTTGATGAGGAATAGTGTCCGATGGAACCCTTGCACTGACCAATTACGAATTTGTTAAGCATTCGGAGACTAATCCCGTTCAAACCAAGAGTGGGTCCACATCTAACGTCAGACGATGGGAAGCTGTAGATCCCCCTCTGAGATGACAACGGTCTTGCAAGAAATTGGAGGGAATTTTCGGATGAGCTAGCTCCAGAGATTGGATGACTCACGTATGTGGGAGGACGAAAATATCATCCCACTTTCGCTGGAATAGAGGCTCAGCTGTTCGCGAGTCCAGCCAGACCATCTCTCGAAGGAGTAAGACGACGTCATCCCAAGATTGCAGATTGAGAGCTTCAGCAGCTGTTTGAGCTTGAGCGGCGAACCATTGTGCCTCTACGGCCCCGTCAGAAGATGCCATCCCAACCGAGAGGAGCCATATCGCGAGGGAGCTGTAACTGTGAAGCATTGTGTACCAGGTGTGCTCTAACTGCGCTTGGAGTTTCAGAGTTGTGGCGTATTGAAGGCGTGCATGCGAGAAGTATGTGGGCCCTTGCATCATGAGCAAGTACAGCACCAACGCATGTCGAACAATTCCAGAGGCTGTCAAGTCACATAAGAAGTTGTTCATATGGGGTTGTGGAGACCACAGGAGTAGTCGGTGAACGACAAACAATGTCAGGTCATGGAGGTCGGTACTAGTCAGAACATACTGGCTCGAATCGAAAAGATTGTGTAACCGGCAAAGGACGTCAGTAATCTCGGGGTCCAAGAGAGGGATGTCGAGCGTCGTTGTAGTCGCGCTGTGTATGTTGTTCGTGGCTTTGTACCACTGTGGTATAGGAGAAATACCATGGCCGCACCCATAGTCATCCTGGGTTGGAAATTGTGGCGATTGCATGACAATCATAGAAACCCTTCATTCTGTTAGTCAACGTGTGACGCCCAAGACTGTGTCGTCACTCACCATGCCACCATTCTAGCGGTAAGAGGGCTTACGGATTTGACGCTGTTGATCCCTCCTCTCAATTGCACCAGACGTTTGACGCCATCGATATGCATTGCACTGAGGTCCGTGTTGCCTTTGCCACACTCGATTGCCGCTAATGTGACTACTGTGTCCATCGTGGCATCTTGCAATGCTGCTAACGGATCGTCCAGCTTTTGCCGGACTAGTGACACGCAGTCGGCCATCAAAATCTCTGAATTGGTGAATCCCTTTTGCGCTCGTAGCTCGACGTCAAGCGAAGCAGTCTGAAGGGACACATGGAATAGAGCAGGATCTGCTAGAGCAAGCGGCCACCAAGAAACAACGAAAGGGTTGGACATGATGTCCAGATCCAATGGATAGTACTGGAATGTGATGTGTGAAAGGACTGATTGTGGTTAGAAGACTGATTCCCTCTAATCGTTGCAGAACTCACAATGCTGGATCAGGCGCTGCACGTGCGGTCGTGGAAGTCTTGTCTGAGGATATGTGTCGAAAGGATCGAAAGACTCGATACCGGGGTTGGTAAACATAACGACTGGAGCACCTTCATTGGTAGGAGAGTCATCTAAGGAGAGTATGGTTTTGCTATCCGTCGGTGATGCGGACAACGGCTGATTGGCGTAGACGCATGCTGACTCTCTTTTGGCGCATCGTGAACATTGTGGCGTGCGCAAATCACAGGCCAATTTCGACTTGGCGCAAGCATCGCAAGACCTTCGGAGCGTCTTGCGCATTGTGTGTATAGACGTGCATGACTTCGATGCTTGAAAGAGGAGAAGTGCTCGGAAAGAGCGGATTGCTCAGCAGGCGACTACGACTCGCTTAACTTTGTGACATCCCTGCATCATTTCTGTCTGACCTGACAGCTTGTACACAGTACATCTTTCATACCTTTTGTACCTTGTTCAATTTTGACAGCGTCTGCGCGATCAACTCGACCCACTTGTCGTATGGCAGAGCGAGCCGCATGGAGCATGTTCTACGGAGATACACGATCCGGCGGCAAGGGGGATGTCCAAAAGCTCCTCCATCTGATTGGGGCTCGACATCCAGCCGCTTGGATAAGCACGAATCGATACTGCAAACGGTTCGCTGAGATATGGACATAATCACGTTGTCGTGTTTATGCTGAAGACAGGTTAAAGCCTGGGGAACATGCCAAGATCGGAGAGTGCATCGAGGCCATCGCCGACATGACGTCGTATCTCTTCACGACCCTGACAACGTCGTAAACACTCTCAAGCTCGAGCTTCACTGGTAACAACGAGCGTTCATTCGTTGTGTTCGGGATGCACCCTGAAACGTAGCGGCGGTGAGGCGCCAACGCATCGTCATCCCAGCCTCGCGATTTGCATGATTCGCCAGCTGAGGCTCCACCAGCCACCTCACGGAAGTGTAGTAGATTCTCGAGTATCTTGCACAACATTACTCCGCGTTCCTCGTCCTGCATCTCGACGAAAACACGAGCTTGCAACGGGCGGCGCGTTCACATAATGCATATTTCGACCTTCTTGTCGCTGCCATCGACCGTGCTTTTACTGCTCTGCGCTACGCCCATAGCAACCGCTTCGCAACAATGGCCTCACAACCTTCCAAAACACATGAAGTACTTTCCCGAGGACGAGCGACATGTAAAACGTGGATTGGACATTAGAGAAAGATTACAGCACGAGAAGCCAGTAGGAATGAAGAAGATGAGCACAGATGAAGGGGAGATGTTCATGCTGGACAACTGGATATTCGCCTCGAGTCAGAGCAAGAGATCAGAATACGAGGATTTTGGCAACGGCACATACCAGGCACAACCACCAATTAGACCGAATGCCGAGGACGAATGGTTCGAACGTTTGCGGATTAGAGACGTCCTGCTCAAGAGGCAATTCAGATGTCCAGAAGGCACGAACAGCTGTTCCTCAATTGGAGCCCCCGACGTGTGCTGCGGGACGAGCAGTACATGTGTAAATGTACAGGATACCAACATTGGCTCTGTCGGCTGCTGTCCACAGGGGCAGACTTGCTCTGGAACAATCAGCTGCAACGAGGCCGCAGGCTACACTTCGTGCCCAAACTCCTCGAATGGCGGGTGTTGTTTGCCTGGGTTCCAATGCAGCGGTGTTGGTTGTAAGTCTTGTCGCGCATCTTCACAGTCATTCGCCGTACTAACAAGCAACAGGTGTTGCTGCTGGAACTTCAATCACCTATGTTCAACCTTCAACCTCCGCGCAGCCTTCGTCATCCTCTTCCACAGCCGTCATCGTCGTTCCCACATCTGCTTCGACTTCAGCCACGCCAACAACCTCTTCCACGCCCAGGTCCACACCAGCTCCGTCGTCATCGCCAACATCAGCCTATACCTGCTCCACTGGCTGGTTTTCCTGCCCTGTCAGCCTTGGTGGTGGCTGTTGCCAGAACGGCCGTGAATGCGCCACGGGAGCATCATGTCTTGGCGATGATCCCACCAGCACCCAGGCACCATCTGCTCCCGTTCGACCTACCAGCGAGGCCACGACTGCTGTTACCTCAACCGCATCCGAGGGCGACGTCTGTCCTACGGGTTTCTACGTATGCAGCGCATACTACCCATCCGGATGCTGTAGAGTAGGCCGCGACTGCCAGACTACTGGATCTTGTGTCCTTCCCTCTTCGACCACAGTGGTTGCGACGAATGGCGTGACTGTCGTTGCGCCATCGGGAGCCGCCGTTGCGACTGGAGCTGCCCAGGGGGGATCTTGTCCTAGCGCTTGGTACAGCTGCCCCGCAAACCAGGGAGGGAACTGCTGTCCGAATGGGTATGCTTGCGGGGAGCAGTGTACGGCGACCGCATCGGGCGTGTCGAGTGTTGAGGCGAAGGTTGCGCCAAGCACGGCGTCGTTCGTACCGCAGTGGTCGGTGTGGGGGATGGCAACGGCTGCGTGCGCGATTGCTGCTGCTATGGTTGCGCTATGAACATACGATTTATGAATGATGTTTACGATTGTTATGTATTCCATTCTTAGCTATCGACGTAGATGTATTCCTAGCATACTCACATCTCCAGGAGATGTCTGACTCCAGTCACGTTCTTGTTGCTCACCATGAAGAAGAGAATTAGGCCCTACAGGACACCAAGTAGAGCAAATTCTGCTGCACATGCATAACATTATTGAATGCCCAAGTTGGGTTGACTATTTTCAACGGCCAATGAGCACCATCACCGCGCTAGTGCACGCTAAAATCTGGCGCCGGTGCACGGGCGAACGCTGCAATCGATAGGCAAAAAAAGTTATCTTCCAGCCGCGAATGCCAATACTGAACCACAAGACAGAAACATACAAAGGTCGATACTAGTATGGCGCCTTCTACATCATCGCCTGACACCTCGATCTCGTCGCGCACGCTTTCAGTCGGCTCAGCGCAGCCCACGGCCATGGAGCTCACCTCGACGAACCCGTCCACGAGCCTGCTTGCGAGCCCTGTCGCATTCCTCCAGCCTACTCCACAACTCAATGCCGCTTTTCTTGCTGCCGCGAAACGGTATCTAGACCCTGTAGCTGCCGGCGTGAGCGAGTCGCAGACACAGCGCCAGCAAGATGAGCGCAAGAAGAGAAAGCGGGGAGAGGGGTACGACGGGGATACGCGAGTGCTGCATTTGAAGAAGGTCCACCTAGACGGCTTTGGTGTGAATCAGGTCTTCGAGCAGACACGGAAGATTGTTGAGGCTGCGACTGAGGAAATCGAGCTTTCCCTGCCAGATTCGGACGATGACGTCGTGGCAGTAGATGGCGAGGACGAGGAAGAAGAGCTGTCAGATCCAGAAGAGCAATACCACACTGATTCGGACATGGGCGAGGAGGGAGTGGACTACGAAATCGATGGCATAGATGACGACGAGAATGCTGTACCATCGGACGAAGAGCCGTCTGATGGGGAAAATCTCGATATGGAAGATAAAGAGGAGGGAATGTTTTCTGACGAGGAGCGATCAGACGAAGAACCCGCCGCGGAATACCAGCCAGATCCAAATGGCCTCAACGACGGTTTCTTTTCCATTGACGACTTCAACAAGCAGTCTGAATTCTTAGAGCAACAAGATGCACGCGGCGAAGCAGCTGACAGCGAGGACGAGGAGGTCGACTGGACAGCAGACCCTATGGCAGGGGGTGCTGGCAATACTGGGCTTGGTGGCGATGAGTCAGGAGACGAATCAGACGAGGGTGGCCCAACGTTTGGCAACGTAGACATTAATGCGCCTGAGGGCGACAGCGATGACGACGAGGAGTTCGACGAAGGCGATCTTGATGGCATGGACGATGGCATGAATGCGAACAACGTCATGTACGCGGACTTCTTCGCACCTCCCGCGCAGAAAGCCGGCAAGAACAAGAAGAAGCGAGGGCGCCCGAATCCCCACAACTTCCCAGCAAAGACAGCGGCTGATGAAGAGCAAGAGGAGAACGCAGATATGGAAAACGCTATGGCGAGAGTACACCGCGATCTGTTCGAGGACGACGACGAGGCTGAAAGCGAAGCCGCCCTTTCGGATGTAGACCCCTCCGATCCCAAATCGAGAAAGTCAACACACGAACGGAGACAAGCAAAGCTACAAGAAGAGATCCGCAAGCTAGAAGCTGCCAACGTAGCAAAGCGACAATGGCAACTCTCTGGCGAAGCTCGTGCTATGGACCGTCCCCTCAACTCACTCCTCGAGGAGAACCTCGAATTCGAACGCGCCGGCAAGCCCGTTCACGTCGTCACAGCCGAGCTCTCCGAAGACATCGAGGCCTTAATCAAGCGCCGCATTCTCGCTGGCGAGTTCGATGAAGTCCACCGCCGCCGTCCTGACGATCTAGCAACCGGCCCCGTCCGCCGCGGCAGATTCGAGCTCGATGACACAAAAGCCAAACAAGGCCTTGCTGAGATGTACGAAGAGGAGCACCTCCGCGCCAACGACCCGAACTTCGTCGATGCCCGTGACGAGAAGCTGAAGAAGGAACACAACGAAATCACCGCCTTGTGGAAGTCGCTCAGCGCAAAACTCGACAGCCTGAGCTCAAGCCATTTCAAGCCCAAGCCCGCCGCACCCAACCTCGAGATCCGCGTCGACGCACCTGCAATCGAGATGGAAGATGCGCGCCCCACAGCCGGCAGCGACGTCGCTGGCGCATCCATGCTTGCACCGCAAGAAGTCTACAAGCCTGGCGACGAGGAAAACAAGGCCGAGATTGTTACCAAGAGCGGAATGCCGCTGTCGAGAGAAGAACTTTCGAGAGAAGAGAAGGCTAGCAGGAGAAGGCGGGACAAGGAGAGGAGCAAGAAGGCTGGCCTCAACAAGCCGAAGGCAACAAAGGAGGAGAAGGGGAAGAAGGGAGGCCGAGGAGAGAAGAAGCAGCTTGTCAGTGATTTGAAGAAGGGTGGTGTGCAGGTCATTGGGCGGAAGGGCGTGATTACGGATGTAGAGGGTAAGGGCGTCAAAGAGGCGGCCAAGAGGGGCGCTGGAAGCTTCAAGCTGTAAGCGGTGGGTTTAGAGATGAGATGGTGTATTGGCTATATGGTGGTAATGAGGAATATATCACGTTGTTCAAGATGGATCTGTACCTAACGATGCCGGCACGTCTTGTGTTGCATCTTTTCTTTTTTAATTACTTCAGTCATCGACCCATTCGGCTCCCAACGACTTTTGCGAGCATCTCCAGCGACTTACCACCGTCTTCTCATGGCCGTGCCGATGCAGCGCGACTTTCCGACTCAATGATCGGAGCAGCACGTCTCCCCAACCGGTGGTGTTGACATGACCGTCCTCACATCTAAGTCAAGGGTCGTGTCTAGAGTCAGTACTCCAACCACCATTATGGATCGAGTCGTACAGTAGATTTTCACGCAAGGATCACGATCGACCCCAGAACGAACCGCTTCTAAATTCGAATGGAAGATTCTTTCTGCTTACTATGGGCGCATGAGCCAGAGAGCTGGATGTACCTAAGGCGCAAATTGTTGTCAGCACAGCAAACGCGGAATTTGCCAGCTTGGGCGTGGGCATGATGAAACACAGCAGTGTTCGCGTTTCTTGCCAACAATCAGAACACACAAACCAAACTTCGACATGCTATGTCGCGCACGCGGCGTGATGCTAACACGTCAGCCTGAATCTGGGAAGGCAGTGTACATACGCGTCAGTACAGGCCATTCTGGGCAAGGAATCGTAGTGATTTATGAGTAGATTCGGGGAGAACCAGATCTTGGTACCGGGAGCATAGGTCGTCAAACCAAGGGGCTCGCTCTTGAGAAGACGCTGCTAGCGTCGAGGCAGGAGACGTGGGTGCGGATGCGGGTAGGCGGAGAACCCGCGGTCTCTGCAGAAGCGATACCTGGCGGGATGTCCCTCGCTCTGGTCTAAACCGATCAAACATTGTTTTGTTTGGGATGGAATACGTGTGCACGGATTTGGAGATGTGGCGCAGGTGAGACAAACGCAACACGCTTGGTAATTCCAGCTTCTCCTCCTAGATACTAGGGGCGAGAGACAGACAATCAGGAGTAGCGCGTGCGATATGGGGATCAACGTGCGAAAATAAGTGTTTGTGGAGCGTAGAACTGGTATGGCTCGATTGATCACCGTGAAAAGGTATCTGACACGCATATTGTGATGGCGTGTATAGATGGCTGCTAGGCATTTACTGTATCTTTGTATCGAGACGAGGACGAGGACGACACGCATCGCTAGCGTTTGGAGCAGAATAGAAACAGATTCACATTCACGTTCACGTCCATCTTTGTATTTCAGATCTCTTCTCTCCCATCCTCTACATTATTGCGGTTGAGGAAGTTTCCTGGTTCACGGTAATCGCCCGATGTAGCCGGGCAACACCTCAGTTCCTTGGTAGAGAGAAAAGAGAAAATGTTGAGGTTCAATTCCAAGTGGTGAGTCGAAACCGCGCTCATGTTTGCACCTTTCTTCCAAGATTCGCATCAGTCTTGCTTGAGTGAAGTTGATGTTGTACGAGGTAGAGATAGAAAAGCCTGAATACAACTAACCGAGATCAGCACGAGACGAACTAGCTGCCGTTAGGCCCGAGTTGACGTTATTGACAATTTCATCATAAGTTTCAATCCACTCTTAACCTTGTCAAAAGTGCCGAGGCAGTCATCTACAGAAACCTGGTCTAACCTCAACGGCCTCATTACCGTCCGTCAAAGATTAATGCGCGGATCAATGTAAGACCTAAAAAAACCCTCTGCAGCCATCTAGACTGCTGCGTTTTCTGCACCAAGGGTTACACGATAACATGTGGCCACAAAGGTCGTGATAGGCAGGACATTGATGCACTCAGGCGAAAACGTACATTTTCTAGAAGACAATTCTACCACCTCCGCCCCATATTCCTCAGCTCATTTAGACGTTTGAGTATACGTGAAATCCAGCTTGCTCTACTTAGACAGGCGGTTAGAGCTCAGTATCAAATCATCTGTGTTTTGAGTCATGGGCGTCATCGCTCTTGCAACAATGGCGCATGCTCCAGAGCATAAGCTGAGTTGGTGCTTGATAATTCTTTCAAAAGATTCCGTAAAGACAACCATGGATCCTGACCCGGACCTGCTCTTTGTGTCAGTGTTGATGGAACAGTGTCGTAGCTAGAGTGACAGGCAAGATCCGGCTGAAAGCTGATGTTGGGCGACTTCACTTTGAAATCCACAACACCACGTCTACACACAAATCATGAAATGCATTGCTACTCCAACGCTCCTTACAATACTGCTGAGACCAATTCAAAATAGACACTCAATCATATGTTAGAAAACCTTATAACCTCCACCCTGCAAGGCAAAGTCTGTTAGTCCATCACCCAAGACGTAACACAGAAACAAGAAGCTTCACAAGATCATTCGCATAGATGACGGTACCTAGCCCTATCATCTTCAGTTGGATTCAGCTACTACTCGCTACGAAGTATACCATCTTCAGCTTGCGTAAGCTTACAGCTCGTTCTCCGAGCCCCCATCCCTCTCATAATCCCTATTGTCAGTGCCAAACAGCTGCCAAAGACACAAGCCAGCACCCACGGCCTCTCAACCAGCCACAACACGACAGCAACATCACTACCATGCCATGTTCCGCCGGGGCTATGGCCGAAGAATGTGTACTCCTCCGAGTAGAATATCTGCGGTAAGACGCGAAAGCTTGCCGTGTCTGGAAAGAAGTCAGTATCTAAAACACTGCATCAAGGTTTTAGCAGTGGAGACTTACCATGTCCACCATTCCTCGCGCCATATTTCCACCACCACGCCTTCAAGATATCACTCGCGAACTGCGGTCCCGTACTCCAAAATATTGTCAGATAAGGAAACAGCAGATTCCAGTTCCTCCGCGCTAGTGCGGTCGTCATGTCCAGCAACACCGGGTGCCGCGGCATACTCGCCATGAGGTCGTTGTTCACACCCAGCGGACTCGCCTCAGGGAACCAAGCAGGGTATTGCAGCAAAGGGTCCAAGGGTCGTCGACAGGCAATGTCGAGATCCATGTACACGCCGCCATAGTGGTAGAGGGCGAAGTACTTCAGTGCGTCGACGCGTTGGATTGGATGTTTGTAGGTGTTGTAGGTGGGGAGGAACCAGGGGTATTCTTCCTCGATGAAGGACTGCGCTTCTGTCTCGTTCCAGATGCGTATCTCATAGGAGGGGTTGAACTTCCTGCAGAGTTCAGGGGCGCGAGAGCGAGAGGTTGTTGGGAGGGTTGGCGAGCCGTCGTGTAGGTGGTAGAGGTCTGCGAAGTAGATGAAGTGGATGATGCGAGGGATTGTGGGTGAGGCGAAGGATCCGTTGTAGTCCAGGTCTATCAAAGCATCTCCGTTGGTTCTCGACGCATTGAGGGCGGTTGTGTAGGATTGCGGGAAGTCGTCGAAGGAGATGTATAGGTCCGACAGGGCATGTTGGAAGACATATTGGCATCTGATGTGGTAGGTGGCTACGAGGAGGGAGATCAAGACTGCGATCTTGATCCAGACAGAGCGTGTGCGCATTCTCGATAGTGAATGAAAGAGATCAACGAAAAAGGAGTGACAAGAAAGTAAAGACCGCAAAGGAGTGACCGTAAAGAAATGCGAGCAAAGGAGTAACGTCGAAAAGATACACGAATGAAATAACTTAGCCCCAAAAATCTCCCCTCAAGCCCACCCACCGCAACAACCTCGTACACGCACGCCCTCAACGCATTGCACCGACAAACCAGCACCGCTCACCCCCTTCCCTGCAACCCAGCATCTCTCTTCTCCCCGCAAATTCATCACCGCCGCTCGGCACCCATGCCGACGGCACTTCCCTGCAGCCCTCGTATAGCAGCGACCCACACAGTACCTACAAAACCGCTTTCAGACCTGAGACGCACTAGCCCACACTTTAAACAAGCGGGAATAGGACCTTAAGGCAGAATTGCCAACGAAACACGAGGAGGCTTTCTAGCGTAAGGCAGCTTAGTGTTCTAGCGCAAGGCATACACACACGCCTACGCCTTCCCTGATTCTACCTGGCTCTCGAGTACTGCGCACTAATCTCCTTCTCTCTCGTCTTTTCTTTCGCCGCTGCTGTTTCCACACCTCCTTTCCCACTCATCCATTCATGCACACACACAAATGCACAGGTAGCGCCCCAGCAGCTCGGTCCGATGCGATTAACGCATAGCAAAGCATTCCTGAACCACCCTAACCCAACCCAATTTGTCCCAAACCAGACTAACCCACACGTCTGCGTGTGTGAGTGCACCTCGTGTTCACAAGCCGAAACACACGTCGTGGCTGTGCTGCGACATGACACGACATAACATGACATGCAATGACGTGTTATCACAGTGGTTTACCTCGCTCGCTCACTTACAAGCGAAAAGAAAGTTCAAGCACACCGCTACGTGGCGGTGTTTGCTACTTCCCTACCAGCTTAATGAGTCGCGAAACGCTCCACCACCACGCATAGTACACAGCTACTAAAAGTTCCCCATACGAATCATCAACCAACTAAAGACACAAATCCTCTCTACATCCCAACCAACAAAAACAGACTTACCTAACAGCTACTCCTGCTGTCTCTCTGTGCACGCTGTAAAGGGTTCAATGGAACTTAGTTATCTACCCCTATACAACCTAGCGCTACCTACTTGCTTACCTTCACCGAACACTGTAATTAGTAGACTTCCAACCTTCGTAGATATACACAGCAATACGTACCCTATCTTTCTCACTACCACCCTCCTACCTACTAACTAACTAACCAACCAACCACCCAACAGTCTCTGCCCATTATTGTCTAGTTAGTGAGTTAATAATTAGTGCGTGCGGTTAAACGCGGGTACTGCACACTACCCGCTAGAGCGAAAGCAGCGCCGGAGAGATGAAATGTGGGTACAAGTCTTTTTTGCGGGGGGTGCGCTGTTTCTATTCTTGGTGATGCGCTTGGTACGGTAGGTAGATGCTTGGGATTGCTTGTTGTTAGGTAAGTTTTCTGCTCGGTGGACTGTGGGAGGGTTTCGGGGTTTGGTTTAAATTGGAGCCATGGGTTCCGGGGGGTTGTTGTAGGGGGTTGTGAGGATTGTTTGGATGGGTGGAGAGGAGGGAAAGGGAGGTTGGGGGTTAGATGTTGTGCTACTATGAATTGGTTATGCTGTTGTTTCTGGGTCGCTATGTTGTGGATTCCATCGCAAGCCGGTGCGACCGAACGTGAACGTAAAAATGTGAAATGAGACTGAAGATCGAACCCAGAAATAATACTCACCGAGATCCAGCCTAGCTCGGTAGATCGGCCCAGCAGACAGCATTTCCACATGTACAAGGGGGGTGCCTGAATAAGTGAGAACACGAATTTGCCACATCTGGGGTGTTCCTCTTGTAAAAGATCACTAAATGCTCAGTGCAAGCTCGCTCGT
>SATZ01000273.1:0-48804 GCA_004335205.1 Ascochyta viciae-villosae
TACTCCTCTTGCCTCTTTAGGCTATACGCTTCCTATTTTAGAATTACCTAGTCTAGTTAGTCTAGGTCTTCTAGATTAGAGAAGAAAGTAGTCTGTCCTTCTATTTCCCCTCTACTTTCTTTACATTATAAAGTACTACTACTCTAAGTCTAAGAACTGTAATTACCTAGAAGCTAGTGTTAGGTATAGTAATACACTGCTCTATACTGTTTAGTATAGTAACTAATCTTCTAATAGATTACTTAAGTATTTAAGCTCTTTATCTATAAACTCTATAGAGATATTATTACTCTTATTCTAAATAACTATAGTTACTAAAGAAGTATACTATTTACCTAACTACTATAGCTGTAAGAAGCTAACTTCTAAGAGAATTTGCTAGTAAAATCCAAGATAGATTTAATAGAGAACTACCTCTAGAGTAAAGGTTATAGAGTTTTTATAACCTTATTTTAAATATATTAGCTTTATAGTAGAGCTCTAGTCTATATTAAAGAGCGTAAGCTAGAGTAGTGCTAAGGTAGTGTACGCTAAGAAGCTAGCACCTAGGCCTAGCCTATTATAGTACTCTTCTACTTATTCTTTGTTTCTTAACGCGTGCCTTAGTTAAAACAACTCTATTATCTACTTTCTACTTTCTATATTCTCTATTACACTAAATTTTTAGTCTACACACCTTCTTCTTATAACTTTACTACTTTTAATTGTTAAACTGCTTTACCTTACTAATTAATAATAGTGCTTCTTAAGTTTCTAACTACCTTATATTCCTCTATTAAGAAGGTATAAGGCAAGTAGGTAAATTACTCTATTCTTACCTATACTTTGCTCATTCACTAACTTTTTTACCTTACCTAGGCCTATAGTAGTGTTTTTACAGATTCTACTCTTTCTAATACTTACTTAACTAAGAAGGCAAAGCTCATAATTAAAGATATTATTCTTAATAACTAAGAGATTAAGAAAGCCTTTAACAATACTCTAGCTAATAACTAAGCTAAGGCTTAGAGTAAGTAGTCTCTATATACTTAATATGCTAGTAGCTTTAAAGATCTTAAGATCTGTATTAACTATATATTAGCTAGCTACGTTGATACCTTTACTACTAGTAGCTGCTCTACTAGCTATACTAACTAGATTCTTAGCTACACTTACTACTATAAGGTAAGTTTCTACTTCTTAATTTTTAGTATTCTCTTTTTTAGCTAATTATCTACTAGGCTCTATATAAGACTTAGAAGACTCTAAATAAGTACTATATACTCTTATAGTTTAGTAAGAATAACTCTACAAAGCTTTTAAATATTATTAAGCCTATCTAAGTAGACCTTAAGGAGTATAAGAACCTTCTATAATACACTAATCTTATATCCTAGCCTAACACTTACTTAGCTACTACTAGTTATAAGATTAAGTAGTCTAAGTATAAGGCTAAGGTTAATAAGGTTAAGGCTTATTTTCTTACTACTATAGTCTTTACAGAGTATACTACTATTACTACTACAAACATAGTAGTCTAGGTTAAGACTCTAGTAAGTTATTACCCTCTTTTATCACATATCTTTTAGAGTATTTACTAATTTCTTACTTAATATAGCTTACTATTAACTTAAAACTGCTTATATACTTTATCTACCTTAAAGCTAACCTCTATGCATAGTTTAAGCTCTCTTCTACTTCTAGATATAAGAACTTTACTTAAATATTTATTAAGAATATAACTAACGCTATTAGAAGTAATACAGATAATAGTAGTAGCAGGAGCTCTGCTAAGAGTTGTGCTTAGGTCTTTTCTTATCTACAGTATTTAGAATTTTTCTTGCTAGATAATACCTAGGCTTATACCTCTTCTTCTTTATAATAATATAGCCTCTATCTAGAGCAGTCTCTTATTTAGAATAGGCTAATGCAATAAATAATCTCTCTAACTAACTATTATTTCTCTTCTTTACTTATATATATCTCTTTTTTCTACTCTTCTTTCCCCTCTCCTATTAGAGGTAAGAGAGCTAGTTATACCCCTCTAGAGATTCTAACTAGAACTCTAGAGGCAAGTTTCTATTTCTATCTCTTCTATCTTTTATTATAGACAGCTATCTGTTTAAGGCCTCTAGGTTCTTGTAAATATTTTCTCCTTCCTATATTTTACTAGCGTAGCCTTCTTATTATACTAGGTAGTTATATCTCTTACCTTCTCTTTTAGATTATTATTCTCTACAGATAGAGTTAACTTTCTAATCTTTAGAAGATATACTATTACTATTAGTAATAACTAGAGTGCTAAGCTAAGAGATATTATTTAATTACCTATAAAAAGGGTTCTATAAGCAGAACTTAAGCTAGTTAATATAGAAGATAGAGTTAACTTTACTATTCATTTCTAATAAAATATTATATAGAAAGATAACTTCTTAAACTATAAACTTCTAGTTTTTCTAGTCTAGCTTCCTGCTTACTTAGCTGTTTAACAACTAGTTTCCTAGCTTTAGCTAGACTTTATCTCTAATCTTTAGCTAGAGGGCTTCTATCTATTGTGTGTTAGCTTACTATTCTTATATCTGCTAGGCCTCTATAATCTAGGCTTTAACAAAGTTAACTATTTTAGTAAACTTCTATATTATACTTACTATAGCTCTAGTAGGTTCTCTTGTATATTAGTGTAATAACTCTGCTATTAAGTCTAGGTCTATTTAGACTAAATCTATATTATAACTATATAAGAAGAAGAAAGAGCTATAGCTAGTGAATATAGCTACCTGTCCTTTAATTTTAATCTAAGCTATAGGCACCTGAATAGACTAATTATCCGAGGCCTAGTGAATTTAGGCTCTTAAGTAGGCCTCTACTATAAAGATTATATATTTAGTGCTCCTATTAGTTTAGAGGTAGAAGGCTGTAGAAAGTCTCTATGTAATTTTTAGTAATTAATATATTATCTGCTAGAAGTTACTAAGAAATAATATTTCTTTATTAGAAATACATATATTAGGTAACTAATAGTAACCTACTTTATTAGATATATATATAAGTAACTACCTTTACTAATAAGTCTAGTAGAAGAAGTAAGATAATGTCTTTAGAGAGTCTGTTTATAATAATTATAAGATTATAGCTACTTTTACTTTTAAGTAGGTTAGTTATAAAGTCTATAGAGATTTTCTTCTAGATTCTATTAGGCAAAGAAAGGGGTTTAAGGAATTTCTACTTTAGTTCCCTCTATAGTTTTAGTTTTAATAGATATTACAGTTCTCTATATACTAGCGTAGAGCAGTTAATATTTCTAGCTAGAAGTAGACTTAAGAGAGGATTATTTATATGTATTTTTATTGTGGATAGCCTATAATAAGAAAATAGTAGGCATTTTTAATAATTCTAGTCCTAAGAGAATTAGAGTTTAGAACGTCTACCCTTTAATAGTAGTATAGTTAGTCTTTACAATCTATAGAGTACTTAGAGAGAAAAACTTTAAAGTTAAGCTATATAGAAAACTTCTAGGCTCCTACAGACATAGACAACTTAGTAAGTTAGTAAGTCTTATTATTCTTAGTAGTATTCTTCTAAAGTATTTTAAATTCTTTAATACTATTATAGTTTATTTAGTTTGTAAAGATATAATAAAGAGAGGTATATAGTAAAAAGCACTAACTAAAAGTCTAAAATAAGCTTAATCCCTCTGCCTATAGCTCTAAAATTATAATATATATATTACAACAAAAGTTTATTAAGAACCTAGTAAACGTATTCTATGTAACACTAGAGCTAGGGTAACTTAGTAAGTTGAATATTGAGTAACTCCTAATAAATCTAAGAGTTAATAGCGTACCTTAGTAGGCAGGTAAGACTTAACATCTACCTACTAGTTAGGGACTAGAATCTCTAGATTTGTAGATTAGTAGGTTAAGGAGTTAGTATCTACTAACTGTAGGCAACAACCTCTTAAGTAGAAAACACTAGCCTATTTTATAAGAAGAGCCTAATAACCTAGCTATAAGAACTTAATCCTGCGCCTATAATATTGTATATATCTACCTCTTTAACTACTCTAAGCAACATACTATTTAAAAGAATTCCTAGTAAGAGATACTAGCTTCCTTTATAAACTCTAAGCTCTAGAATAATACTAAGACCTAAACTTCTCTAATACTAGCAGTATAAAGGTATGCCCTAAGTATACCTACTTAGTACTATTACGCCTATTAACAACAAGGCCCTATATTATAAACATAGCATTAATTATATATAACCTCTTCTTGTTAATAGCATCCTCTGCTACTAGTTTAATATTAATAGAGTAATAAGAGTATATACGTTTAGTTAGCACGTCTTATTAGCGCTTACTTTAATAATACTAGAGTAGGCTACCTAAGCTGCAAGATAAAATAGGACTATTCTAGGTATTCTTTTTACAGGCACCTTTAAAGGAGTAGGTTTGCTAGTCTTTAGAGAAGTAGAAACTGCTTTAGCTATAGAGTAGCCTAGGTTGTTACTTATAAGGTAGTTAATAGTTACTTATTAATAACAGAGTTGTTATAAGTGTAAATAAATAGCACTGCTATAAGTCTAAGGTCTATAAAATAATAATAAGTAAACATTATTATTTAGAAGAATTAAATTCTAAGGAGTATAAAGCAATACTATTACTGTAATTACTATTGTTTGTAGCACTGTTATAAATATATTAGACAAGTTTCCCTCTAAGATCTAGCTACAAAATTAAGACACAAAATAGCTAAGAGCTAGATTAATACTATTATACAGTTTTAAGTTCTTAACTAGAAGTATTTCTATATAAACTTAGTCTAGTTCTTTATAACAGTTCTGCTATAGTTCTTTATTCTAGAGTATTATAGAAAGGAGTTAGTCTGCTCTATATAGTTCTAAGAAGAAAAGTTATATATTATTAGTAGAGTTGTTTTCTAGGCTAGTCCTTACTACTTTTATAAATAGTCTTAATAATTAAAACTGTTTAGTGTTAGTTCTTTTATTTTCTGTAGATAGAGAAATATCCTCTACTTTTCTTAAAAGTATATCTGCCTAGTTATTAACCTTACTAGGCCTATAGGTAAAGGTAAGGTTAAACTAGCTAAAGAGGCTTAACTATTAGATATATCTTTTTAAGAGAAGTTAGGCTTTATAGAAATACTCTAAGTTCTTATAGTTAGTAATAACTATAAATTTCTCTACCTACTTTAGTTCTATTCTCTTTTTCTATAGGCACTTAACTACTACTAGCATTTCCTTATTTTAAATAGTGTAGTTTACTTCTACCTTAGAGTTCTTAGCTAAGAAGTATACTACTATATAGAGTACCTTATCTTTCTTATATTAGGATAGTACTCTTCTTATTACCTATTCCAATGTATTATACTCTAGCACTGTTTCTAAATCTAGATTAAAGTTTATAAGTGCTATTTCTCTAGTAAATATAGTGTTCATAGTATTAAAGGCTTACTTCTAAGGTTCTATCTATTTAAAGATTATAGTTTTTCTTATTAGGTATATTAAGAGCTCTGTAATACTAGAAAACTAGTTAATAAACTATTAGTAGAAGTTTACAAACTTTAAGAAGCTCTAGATTTCTTATACTGTCTTTAGAGGTTCTTAAAACTTTATAGCAGTAACCTTTAGAGAATCTATTTAGATACTCTTACTAGCCTTAATAATAAATTCTTAATACTTAGTAGTTTTTATAGAGAACTTACTCTTCTCTATATTAAGGCACAACTCTACAGCTCCTAGCTTCTAGATAATTTTCTTAACTCTAGCTTTATATCCCTCTTAGGTACTGTTAGAGTAGATTAATACATTATCTATGTAGGCAGAGTACTATTTGTCTTAGTACTTTCTTAGGCCCTAGTTAATATACTGCTAGAATATACTTAGCGTATTAGCTAGCTGAAATAGTATTACTAGCTACTTATAGAGTCTAAATCTTGTCTAGAAGGCTATCTTCTATTTATCTCTCTTAGCAATTATAATTTATAGAAGGTTTAGATAATATCTACGTTAGTAAACTATATTACTTTTAACATTTATAAGAGGGTCTTATAGATAAGAGGTAGTAGGTACTAGTTCTTCTTAGTAATTATATTTAGTGCTTAATAATTAATATAAAACTAGGAACCTCTACTAGGTTTCTTAATAAACAGTACTAGAGTAGAAGTACTAGATTTATTAACTTAGATAAAGCTCTTATCTAAGTAGCTAGTAAGTTATTATTAGAGTACTAGGAGCTTTCTATAGAACATCTTATATAGTAGTATCTATAGTACTATTATAATTTTACTGTTTTGCTTAATTAGCTTATTTTTATAATCTATATTAGAACTATAGTAAAGTGTAAGCTTATCTACTTCTTTCTTTATAACTATTCTAAACTTATCTTTCAAGAACTTTAAGCAAAAGTTTAGAAATCTATTAGCTTCTTCTTCTTTAAGGCCTTTTAAATATTTGCTATTAGTATAGTAAGAAGTTCTATATTTTAGTCTGTTTTAGACCTCTTCCTTAGCGCCTAGTAATACTCTAGGCTACTAGGCTTAGGTAGTTAGTTAGAATAGGCGCCTTTTCTACTTCTTACCTATGTCTTTAAGAAGTAGATAAGTTATAACTTCTTAGCTAGTGCTATAGTAACTTTATTCTTATCTATCTATAGCATCTCTAGAATAAGGTTGTACTTTCCTTCCCTATCTAGTATATATACCTAGAGGGTCTCTCTATAGCTATCTATATTAATCTTTATTCTTATAACATTAGTTACCTAGGTTATCTTTCTAGCTATACCTAATACCTTATGTCTATATATAGAAGTGTATTAGAAGTTATTTTATAATATAAACTTAGAAGAGACTATACTATATATTATACACCTAGTATTAATTAATATATATACTATTTAATATCTTATACTAATATATTCTAGCTCTTAGCTATTTTGTGTCTTAATTTTGTAGCTAGATTTTAGACAGAAACTTATTTAATATATTTACAACAGTGCTAAAAACAACAGTAATTACTACAATAGTATTACCTTATACTTCTTAGAAGTTAATTCTTCTAAATAACAACGTCTATTTATTATTATTCTATAGACTCTAGACTTAATACTGCGCAGAATAGAGTATGTAGGCTAACTGCTAGTTGCTTAGATATTTAGCACTTTTAAAATAGGCAGCTCTATAACTACCTACAAACTTAATTTAGTAAGATTATGTTGTCTCTAAATTTCCTTTGTATATAAGTAGGCTTTATATATATAAAGCTAATAGACACTAATTAAATACAATTAATTAACTAAGTTACCTCTTACTAGCTTGTTCTAGTTATAAGCTTAGCTTCTTAAAGTAGTAGATCTCTCTACGCACTTAGAAGAGCTAGTAAGACTAAGTTTATCTACTCTAATTATTTACCTATCTTTTCTCTTAACTCTAATACCTACCTATAATAGCTAAGCTTGTTAGTATTATAATCTAGAGAAGAGACTGCAGAGTTAGAGGTTTATTACTAATAACACAATATAGATTAGCAGAACGCCTAGCCTTAGATATAGACAGTCTAATAAATACCTATATACAGTTAAGAGCTAAGACTATAAAACAGTAGTTATGTAATAACTTATAGTTCTTATAAAAGTCTTATAGTTCTTTTAAGGCCCTCTATAGAACTTAATAGGATACTATAAAATAGTATAGGATAGTAGTAGTATATAGTTTATAGAAATACAACTCTTATAGTTTATATTTAAACTTATTAATTAACTTTGTTATTAAAATATCTAAACTCTACTTATAAAACAGATAGTCTACTCTTTACTCTTTAATACAACCTAAGTAGCTAAAGTCCTAGATATATACTACTTACTACGTCTTCTAGTTCTCTACCCTTATATTTATTCTTAAGACCTAATTAAATAATTACTTATAGACTTTGTCTAAAGTGTAAAACTTAACATTTTAAACACTTCTAAGATAAGTACTTTAGAAACCTGTGCTACTTCTAGCAGCTCTTACTTAAGTATTGTTAATATAGATAGTTTTATTATAAACAGCACTATAAATTTTACTAAGCCTAACACCTATAATAGTAAACAAAGTAAGCTTAATAACTAGCTTCTTTAGTTTAACTTATTCTTTAAGTTTTAAGAAAGTAGGATTCTAGATAATAAATATATTATACTAGCTATAATTTATTTAGTTTAGAAAGACATAATAAAGAGGGGTATATAGTAAAAAGCACTAACTAAAACAAGCCTAATTTCTCTACCTGTAGCACTAAGATCGTAATATATATATTATAACAAAGGTTTAATACTAGCTATAAGCTATATATATAGTAATACTTTTAAAAAAATTCAGCTTTCCTTTTAGAAGGCTACATTAGACAAACATGCTAACAAAATCTTAGTTTAGTTGAATAACTTTAATAAATTTAAGAAGATAGTTTAACTAATCTTTAGAGTTTTAAATAAACTAGCTATTATATAACATAATATCTAATATATTAAATAAAACTAGTCTGCAGCTAACTACACTACAGGGTTCTAGTAACTTACTACTAATATAGAATAGGATAATACTGTGTTAATAACTATATTTAAATAAGGTCGTAATCCTAAAGTTAATAAGGAACTAATATACACTAGCACTAGCACTAACACTTTAGACAAACTAGTTAATAAAGCAAATAGTATCAATACTAAGCTATATAAGCTTTAGATAGAACTAAGAGATAACCCTAGAGTCTATATTATAACTAAGGTTAATAATTACCTACCTCTACGTAACTAGTAGCGTAATGACCTAAACTAAAGAGATTAAGGTAATTAAAATAACTATTAGCCTAATAGCAGTTAACATATCTATAGTAATATGTATAGTAGATACTATAGACTTAAAGCTATAGATCTTTTAAATCTTAATAAAGAACTAAGCCTACTAAAACACTACAATAAAAAGAGTAAGAGAAGTAATAACTTAGGTAACAGAAATAATAAAACCTATTATAACTATAATAAGATAGGCTACATTACTAAGCACTACTACAAAAAAAAAAGGTTCTTTAGTAAGTTAATATACTATTCTGTTATTATAAAGACATAGATACGAGTATTAAATAGAAAGTAATTACTAATAAAATACAATAACTTCTAGAAGACCTAGAGTCTAGTTCTAAGAATAATATAGAGTTATTATGTAAAAAAGTAGAAGTAATAGTTAAACTAATTAATTATTCTTTTGCAGAACAAACGTCTAGTTTATATCTACAATGAGATTAGAGAAATAATCTATCTAATATTTAGATAGGTTTGTCTCTAAGTTTTAGATATACTAGTAAAACACTTAGTTAAAACAATAGTTATACTAGTAGTTTAGAATGTTTGTTGTACGTAGTTTAAAACACTAGTTTTATACTTAAAACAACTAGTGTTTTAAATTATTTTAAAAACTTTAGAGTATTACAATACTATTTGTATAAAGATCCTACTAAGTTTAGTAGGGTAATATAGTAGAAACTACTAGTAATTGCAGAAAACGCGTTTTAGCATAATTGTAAACTAAGTGTTAAAAAGTTAATTTAGATAAATTTATTACGCTAGCTTTGCTAGTAGTATATACTTACTAAGCTGAGCTAAGGTGTACTAACTAGTCATAAACCTAGTCTTAAAGCAGCTAGTGTAATTTATAATATATTACGCTTAGCATTATAAGGTTTATACAAGTTTAGTATGTTTATTAGTACTTTTTTAACTTCTAATCTAAATATCAGATTAGTTATTTATGCTAGAGCTTAGGTAATATTTTTATCTTGTTTATTAGGTATGTTATACCCTATTCTAGGTTTAGAAGTATTATATTACTTCTATCTTAGCTTCTTATAGCTTATACTAGAAACAGTTAGTAATGTTCTAAGTTGCAATCTACTTGTTACAACATTCTTAGAAGTGTTTTCTATAATTTAACTTCTATTTAATTATTTAGATGTTATAATAGTGTAATAAGCTAGTAAGAAGTAACTTAGTTAATTAATGTATTTAATTAGTATCTATCTACTTTATGTATATAAAGCCTACTTATATACAAAGGAAATTTAGAGATAACATAATCTTGCTAAATTTAATTTGTAGGCAGTTATAGAAACGCTTATTTTAGAAGTGCTAAATATCTAAGCAACTAGCAGTTAGCCTACATGCTCTATCCTGCGCAACACACCCCCTAGATAGTTTAGTATAGATTAACAGTCTTCTAAGCGCCTAGTATATAACCTAAGTAATTATCTTATAGTTATATTCTGCCTCTAACTACTTTAAGCTTCTAGTTATTAAATAGTTGCTTATAGATAGTTTCCTCTCTATTTAGCGTGTGTAAGTGTTAATTTTTAGATAGTAAAAGTACAAGTAAGGTTTTATAACTAACTGCGTAGTTCTGTTGTTATATAACACCTAATTATTAAGAGAAATTAAGCGTTTTTCTTCCCTAACCAGGCTTAGAGCATCCTATATAAACTGTTAACTCTCTTAATTTCTCTATTTCTTTCGCTATTATATTAATTATAACTGTATAAATGCCTAAATTTAGCTCTAATTAACTTCTACACTCCCTAGTTACTTACTATATTAGGAAAAAAACGTAGAAACATAGAGTTGCTAGTACGCATAGCACGTTTGCTTAACATCTACCTAACAGCTGTAATAGCCCTAACATTAGAAAACACAGCTAAAACAGCTAAAATAACAGGATAACAGGTTGCTATATTCTATGACTGCTTAATAACATAGAATGCTTATGCTATATTCTAGATATGTGTTCTGCTGCCTTAATGCACGTAATATATACAAGTGCTAGATACTATTCTAATCTAGCTACTTATACTATAGGCTACAGTACAGAAGTTACTTCTAGGTACTACATACATAGATTTAATTGCGCTATTACTATTTACATTAAATTACTTATAGTACTAGATAATGCATATAACTAACTCTACTGTGTGTAGTACTATATATTCCTTATACTTTTTCTATAGTCTCTAAATTTATACTATACCTTATAGTATATGCATGTTGCCTTAATATATACTATGCCTTACAGTCCTTCTATAGTATCTAAATTTATACTATGCTCTATAGTATATAAATATTACTGTAATTTCTACTATATCTTGTTATAGTTGTATGTCTATGCAATTTATACTATACAGTATAGTACATTTATAGTTATTATAGTAGTATTATACCTTATAGTAAGTATATACTCTCTTAATTTATACTATACTATATAGTATAGTATAGGTGTGTAGACAGTGTATGTACATAAAACTACTTCTTACATATAGCTGTTATAGGCTATTAGCCTCTTCTCCCTTCTTAGCTTCTTCTTTCTATTAGTTTAGTTTGTATTGCGCTATTTATTAAGCTGTTAAAATAGACTGCGCTCTCTTCTAATAAGTTATTAACAAAGTAGTAGAGTTATACTTTCTTCTCTTTTTTCCTTGCCTATAGCCTTTTACAAAAGCTCCCTATATTATAGTCTAAACTAATAATCTTATTATCCTTCTATATTGCAATTAACATATTATCTACTATATACAACACTTAAAACTCCTAAAGTATTATATGCCTTTTAATATAAATAGTGTGTATTAACCTGTCTACACGCTCTAACTCTACTACATAGGTCTTTTATACCTTCCTTAAACTACTATTACCTCTTTAATTATAGCTTTACTGCCCTATAACTAACAGATTATTATTTCTACCTACTTCTAAGGTAGAAGTGTTCTATCTTGTATTACACGTCTTATTAAGTAGTAAGGTTTCTAGTAGTAACCTTTGTATTTAACAATGCATGTCCTAAGTTACTTTATTATCTACAGCTATAACGCTTTCTATCTCTATATTAAGTAACAACACCTTATCTTTACTAAGCAGGTTATCTAAGTTGTTAGCAGATTTATTTTGCGTTATTAGTATATAAGCATCTGTAACTTTTAGCTATTATATATATATCTGTACCTTTACTATTATCTTATCTCTTACTACATTCTGCTAGCGCTCTGCCTACTTCTTCTATTAATGCAGTAACATTATATAAGGACCTTTACAGTATTAGCACTATACCTTATAGTCTCTTATATATACTTTGTAGAAGCTAAGATAATATATTCTATATTATACGTAACCTATCTTTCTATTCCTTTAAAGCCTACTACAGCTATATATAAAGAAAATATATTATTATTCTACTAAGCTTCTTAAAGTATTGTGCACTGTTAGGGTTTATAGTAAGCGTATCTTAAATCTTACTATAGAGAGTTTCTAATAGGATTTATACAATTATACTATGCAGGAACTGCTATTAAGTAGGCTTAAAGGCGTTAGCATTAGCAAACAACAGAGTAGAAAGGTTACATTTATACCTTAGTTAGGTCTTTAGCTATATAGCAGAAGCCCTTTGCTAGTAGAGTAGATAGCTAACTTAAGTACTCTTTCTGTGTTATGTTAAAGCTGTACACTACTTATACTATATCCCTTATACATATTATTATCTATATATAAAACGTAATAGGTGTCTCTTAAAGCTAAATAGGTTATACTCTTATTTATAGTACGTTTTTAGTATTAAACTTATATTAGAAAGAACAGATAGGCTAGTAAGTACTAAGATATATTAGTAGAATTCTTTATTAACATTTTTACGCACTTCTGTTTAAGAGCTTAATATAAGATATACAAATAATAGGTTATAAGTAGGTGTCTATAGATCTATCTAATAATTATTAATTATCTTACTATATAGCATTCTACTTAGTAGTATTATTTGCGCAGCTTTTGCAACTAGTATATTATTAGCTTTAATATTATAGTACTTTTGTAGTATTCTCTAGCCTGTGCTCTTATAGGTATGTGTATATACAGTGCTGTACCTAGCATCTACATACACTTTACTCCTCTCTTTCTTATCTTAGCAGTTTTACTTATCCTTATTTAATACCTCTATATACATATTTGCAGTTTATAAGCAGCTGCTAAGCTTTACATCTCTAGCTTAGCTATCTATAAATAATACTAATAGAGATAATACAGACATTATCTGCTATAAGGTACGCAGCTCTTAGAGAGACACTAATAAACTCCTTAGAGACAACTACTAAGCTAATTAGCTATAGTAAATTATTAAGTAGTTAACTTTACTACTATACTACTATCTTCCTGCGTACTAAGAGGTGCTATGTTTACTTATTTTGTTATCTTACTATAAAAACCTAAAGAGAGCTTTTACTTGCTTCTAGTAGGTGTTTTCTTTACCTATTAGCAGCACTTATACTAAGTATTATACCTTACACATCTTAAAAACTTAGGCAACTTACCTTCTTAAATATTATATTCATTCTCCTTAACCTAGTATAGAGCGTAAAATCTAGTTATACAGTGTAGTTAGTGTATACTTACGCATATAGAGGGTTATAGGTATAGTAGTCTACGCGTTAGGTTTATAGCAGGCTACTTTATTACACAAAGTTATAATAAGACTGTATTAAGCCTAGCTAAGCAGTGTTATAGACAGCTCTAGCCCTACGCAGACAGAGTAGGCAAAGTTTTAACTAATACAATGCCTAAATTGCTTATTAGCTAAGAAGTCTTATAATTAGACATTAGACTCTTATAGTAGCTAGGCTTATATATAAGCGCTGCTACCTTATAATTAGCATATATCCTGCCTATAAATAGTGTTTGTCCTTAGCTTTTCTAAACGTTATTCCTATTCTTGTATATTAGAAACTTACACTATATAGACTAACTAAGACTAAGTATTATACACGCTTACCTACTTAGGTTTAAAAATCTTGTAGTTAATTAAAACTGCAGATATACTACTATCATCTCTAACTACTCTCTTATTAGCGCTAGATAAACCCTCCTCTTACTATGCTCTAATATTACAGTTAGTATAGAAGGCCTACTGTTCTATCCTTAGTATTTTCTATATTAGTCCCTATAAGTAAACTCTGCAATAGTGTTATAAACTCTAAGCCTTCTTTTATATACTATGTATATAGTATAGATAGAACAAATACTATTATAGTTTATTAGATCTCTATAGAGGTTAGTAATTATATTATAGTAAGGCTGTAAATAAGCTGCAGCTTCTGCTTAAGTATAGGCAGTAGAATAGTAGCAATTATAATAGAGTTAGAGACTGTGTTTATTATATGTGTATGTTATGCTATGTTACTACTATTACTTATTACCCTCTCTTATACATAGTCCTATCTTAATAGGTGCTTTATTAGCATTATATCTAAAAGCAGCTTATTAGTATACTTCCTGCTAGGCGTAGAGTGTCTAGTACTCTATACATCCTCTAGCTGCTCCTTTATATAGTATAGCGCTAAACACTGCTGTTATAATAAGATATTACAATTATTACCTACCTTCTTCCTTCTTACATCTGCTTGTCTTTATTACTGCTTTACTTAGCGTATATTGCTGTTAATATATTATATAATTTAGAGGGTATTTATATTAAAAGTAGCATCTAACACTCTGCCTAAGACCTTATAATAGTTATACCTTACTTCTACGCCTATTTACCTTATAATAGCGTTTAATTGTATACTTCTTATCTATGCCCTAATTAAACTCTTCTCTTATATCTTTATTACAAAAGCTGTATATATTGCCTTATACTATCTATTGCTTAGGCTAAGCTTATCTTTAATAACATCTAATAGTCTTATTTAATATATTATTTCTATATTAAGTGTTAGGTAGTGTAGTTATTAAACTATTAGTTAATATAGTCTAGTATTATACAGGTTAGTTAAAGTTAGAGCGCAGCTTAGCAGTTACTAGTACTAGTACCTAGTTTATACTTCTTAGCATAGTACGTTTATTAGCGCTGTCTAATAATAACAATAACCTAGCCTTTGCTAGAGGTTAAAAAATCTGTAGTAAAATTATTAGCTGTAGAGTATATAATTATACTATTACAGCTTAGGTATATATATATAACCTTTCTTACTGTATAGCTAGTAGTATCTACCTTCTAACTAGAATAAAAGAGTAAGAGTAGCTATATACTCTAAAGTGTACTGTAGATAATAGTCTATACTATAGTTTTCTACGTATATTTCTCCCTGCTTAACTTAGGTGCTGCTATAGCAATCTTAGCATTTCCTTTGTTTATTAGGTAAATACTCTACCTCTATATTAACTCTGCTATAGGGACATAGTAGCTGTTAGGTTATGTATTAGCCTATAGAAACCTCTTCTACTATTAGTAGTTATTAGATCTAACTATAACACAGCACTTAAAGCTTATATAGTAAGTTTATTAGTCTATAGTACACATAACATATACTAATATCTGCTAACCTTACTTCTAATAGGTGTAAACACTAAACAACACTTGTCTCTAGAATAGGAAAGTCTATTAACTTTAGTAAAGAACTACTAGAAGCTACAGCCTGTAGGTCCCTTATCTCTACTACTAACAGCATAAAGCAGGATAGTTAGTACTACGCTATTTAACATTACTAAACTAAAGAAAGTAGAAAGTAATAATACTACTAAAGATAAACTCTAGACAGAGCTAGCTATTGCGTAGGCATTATACTGTTAAAATTACTACTCCTAAGTAATATATACGCTATTAAGTTATAGGTAGTTAAGAGTGCGTGTAATAGTAAGTTAAAGTAATAGTATAATACCTAGCTTACCTAGAAATATCTTACAGACAGAGTATAAAAGCGTTAGTCTAATAAGTATAGATATTAGTTGTTAGTAGAGTATTAGTTTAAGGACGCTTATTTTAAACTTAAAGCTCTCTATAAGTAAATTAGCAATATTTATAGGTATATATTAGGAGCTAAGAAGCAGTATAGGATAGAATCTACTATTACCTAAGATGCTAGAAATACCTAATACAAATCTAAAGTGTACTATAGAATATAGTACAGCATAAAACTTATTATACCTTATTCTAATAACGTCTTGTTATACTATATAATATATCTAGAATATTATATATGTTTACATATATAAACAAGTGTAACTACTAGACAGTATATTAGATACTTTATTTGCTTTTCTCTATAACTAGTTAGCTTACTAGATAAACCTACTTCTACTCTGTAGTTAGTATATTAGATCTAGCAGACCTATATATATCCTCTTTCTAGTCTCTAACTTAAGCTTCTATAGCTAAAGGCTTATAGAAACTAGCAACTGCTAAGCAGCCTTCTACTTATTTAAACTGTAATACTTAATAATTAGCACTCTCTTTACCTTCTTAAACTAAGACTCCTATTCTAGGTAGTAGATATTATTATAGTACACATACAGCTCTACGTGCACTTCTAGCTAATCTGCTATATAGCGCAGGTCTTATACTACCTCCTCTAGTAATTTACTACTTATCTTCTTAAAACTATATAGAACTATTATTACCTTAACTACGCAGTTAAGGAAGAGTTGCAGAATAGCATCTACAAAAAAGATACAAAGGTTATAGTAAATAATATAGGCTAGAATATTATCTATCTTATACTCTTACTACAGCTTAGTACTGTAAAGCTGCCTAATTACGCTGTTAACAAACATATTAAGAGCCTTCTTATTAAACTGTAATCCTACCTCTCTATTAAAAGTAGAACAGCCTATATACTATAAGCCTAGCATTGCTATTATAAGTGCTGCCTTGTACTATATCTCTATGTCCTCCTAAGTTAGGTAGCCCTCTAGTATACTATAATTTTCTGCGCTAGCTTTGCCTAGCTGCTTACTATACTATCTTAGAAGCACTATGTTAATACGCAGTACTAATTACTTATATATATAGGTAAGTACACTCTTAGTAAGTGTTATTATCTCTTATATAGTTTATAGGAGCTACCTTAGTATATAGGTTTAGAAGTATAATATCTCTATATTAGGTTGCATAATATTAACCTAGCAGTATTGCACTATCTAACACACTACCTCTAGCTTTAGCTTAGTTAGTAGTCTAGTGCAGAAGCCTACTAGAGTTAATATAGAAGGCTAGTGTATAGAAGAGGCTAGCGCCTAGCAGACTATATGTCTAGTTACAGAGTATATAGTGCACTTATTCTCCTTAAGTAGGCTTATATGCAAGGATTATAGTATGTTTACAGGTAATAGTATAGAGGTAGTAGAAGCTATACTTAGGTATTTAAGTTGTCTAGTTATATAGTACTAAAGGTATAGCTTATTACTTTTAAGAAGCTATATATTGTAATAAAAGTCTCTAAAAATATTATAAGTCTGCTTATATATAGTAAGTAACGCGTTAGTAAGGCAGAGAGGTAAATATAGAGTTAGGTAGAGCTAATAGGTCTATAAGCGCGTATGTTAAGGTAAAGATTACTTCTAACTATAATTAGAGTAGAGATTAAAAGAGATATTATTAGAGATAGAGAAGTATATAACACTAGCTTTATATACTATACATACTAGAAAGGACCTTATAGCTAGAGCAAGAGGCAGTAAAGGTAAGATTAATAGACAGAGTAAGGTAAGAGAAACAAGAGAAAGAAGCAGACCTAAAAGAGAGAGCAAGAGTAAAAGCTAGTATATATATATTAATCTTAACTTATATGTTAATATTACAGCTACTGCTATAGTACTAGCCTTCTGCTAATAAACTGTTATAACAGTATATTTTTAACTAATTAATATTAATAGGTTAATCTGTCTAGATAGCTGCCTAGTTCTTGTTATTGTTACTTTCTATTACTAGTTACCTCTGTCTGTGTTTGCAGGCCTAGTCTATTTAAACCTCTACATTAATTAACTGTTTCTCTAGGTCTTAAGTAGAAGTAGGCCTTACAAATTTGTTTTATTTGCATGCTAGCAGTTGCTTAACATTCTTAGAGCCTTAAACGCTTGCTAATATATTACTTTGCTTTAGATAATACGCAAACTACTTTATAATACAGTTACTATCCTCTTTAAATATAGGTAAGTAGAGTTTGTTATAGAGTTTAAAATTAATATAGTTATTAATATACAATAGTAAGGATTATATAGAGCCTAGCACTACGTAGATTCCTCTCTATATTATAAGTAGATTAAATACCTTCCTACTGCTAAGTGTAGAAGGGTCTGTTAGGTCTAAAGTGCTATAATACTTAAGCTTAATTATCCTGTGTATAGAGTGTAGTTAGCCTAAGTTAACTATTAAAAGTTAGTTAAGCATAATGCTAGTAAATATTATAAGTAGCAGAGTAAGCAGATTAAGTTAACGTCTAGGCTAGACAGTAAATATAAGTTTAACTTGCCCTATAGTCTTGCTATGCAGTTACTAGCTATTATTAAAAGGGTGCAGACCTAGCTTTGCTTAATTACTAGATTTAGTAGCTATTATAAAATCCTTCCTCTATTCCTTTAAAGTACTCTATAGCCTATATCTAATATACTGCTAAGTAGTAAACTTAGTATTAGTAGGATGTTTGCTCTTCTGCTGTTAGTAAGTTATAGATAGATGTACTTAAATAACTACGCTCTCTATCTATTTAAGCACTTTAGCTTTAATTATTAGGACTAGAGAAGTAATATCTGTGTTTGTACTATTACGCAGAGTATAGATACCTGCTTAATCTTACATAAATGCTACTAACACAATGTTTAGGTTAGAGATACTAGACAGACAAGCTACCTCTCTAACAGGCACCTATATGCCTATTAGCGTAGCATACGCCTCTAAGCGTTGCGCCTATATATTAAACATCTAGCCTAGACCTTAGCTAATATAGCGTAGCTAAACAGGGCCTAATACTATGTTTATATAGATATTATCTACCTGCCTTATTACATTGCTAGTATAATTACTGCCTTTAGCAATTATATAGGCTTTAAGAGACAGTAATATAACTATTTAACTGTTTAAGTAACTAATTTATATAAGAAAATCTCTTTTATTAGTAAGCTTATACATAACCTTTAGTAGAAAATTATATAGCACTTCTCTGTTAAGACTAGTGTTATACCTATTAGGACTTCTATAAGTCTTAATAAAGTGCTTCTAGTGCGTTAATCTATAGATTTTAGGCAGATTAAAGTGCCCTGTATATAGTTTATCTTTATTACGTAGACAGAAAGTCTAGAATAAGTACTTAAGTGCATCTATCTACTTTAGAGTATTATTAAGGTAGGTAAGTATATTATTATTATATAATCTGTATTAGGTAATTATAACAAAGTTATACACTACTTTAGTAAAGTGTAATGCGTATAGGTGTTCTTTGTATAGAATAGGCGTAATAACTAGAATAAGCTATCTTATAAGTGCTTTCTGCTTATTACTAGTCTACTATATAACTTTGCTAAAGTCTATTTAAGTAAATCTGTATAGTGCTGTGTATACTAGCACGTCTTTAAAACATTAGTTAAGTAGAGTCTTCTCTGTTTACGCTACCTTTCTCTCTCTTAGTACTTATTTCTTTAGTATAACCTAACTAATATACTACTAGAGCTATTTTACTGTGTATATAACTAGTTCCTTAAGAATCTAGTATAAGAGATCTGTAAGTATACTCTTATAGATATTAAAGTGCTTATAGTTTTATATAAAACATAGTATTTTATACACCTAGTTATTGCTTAATAGGTTAACACGTATAAAGCGTTGCCTTTATATCTGCTCTTACATGTCTTAGTATGTTCTAAGATCCTATAGGCCTTTTAGCAAATCTCCTTATTCTCCTAGAGGAACCTTACAGATTATATAATACTAGTTGTTCTTAACTTCTATTATAAGCGTCTGTTCTTAGTAGTCTGTAATAATACTACATAGTATTATATAGTATCTACGTATCTAGCTTTTAGCGCATAATATGTCTTTGCTAGCCTAGCTAATTACTTCTAGTGCTGTATATATATTAGTAAATGCTTCTATGTACTATAGACTAGAGTATAAAATAAGAGTAGTAAAACTTACAGCGCAGTATATAAGATATAGCACTATAGTATAGTGTATACTTTATACTTTTCTTACTACTATTCTTTCTGTAATCTATTTCTAGTACAAACCTAAGTAATATAATACTATACTAATTACAGGCATATTAAATATCTCTCTTAATATTTCCTATTATTAGATAAACAGGCTAATATACTATATTGCTATAGAACATAGTTATTAGGGTCTTATCTACTACTATTATTATTAGTACTACTGTTACACCTAGTAGTAGCTTTGCTTATGTCTTCTACTACTAATTACTAGTGTGTAGTTTGTTATAAACTTATACTCTACTTAATTTATTCTAGAATAGTTTAACAGGCCTATAGTGTATAGTTTCTTTAAATAGTTAGTAGCCTAGTAGAAACTATACAACCTCTAAGGTGTTATAGTATACTATCTTAGTTATAATAGGTAGACTATCTTTGTTTACACCTGTAGGAACCTTAAGGCAGTTAACTTAGAAACCCTTACTAGGTATACTAAAGAAAATACGCTCTAACTTTTAGTTCTATTAGCAGGCACTTAAGAATAATAATACATTACAGAGCTCTCCTATATATAGATTAGATAGTAGGGATTAAATATCTCTATGTGTGTATTAGACCTTCTGTAACTAGAACATAAATATATAGTCTAATTAAGAGTTAAAGCTATACTTACTAGAATTATTAAGTTATAGAATTTTACTATTATTACATTAGTAGTTATGTTCCTATTTGAATGTGCAGAAAACTAGGTACCTCTATTTAGCTATCTAGCTTTAACCTGCTAGTATACTATTATTAGATATATAAGTTACCTTAAAGAGGGACTGCAGTAATATTGCTAATAGAATTCTATTGTGCCTTATAGCATCTAACATACCTATAACATAGCTATTGCCTAATAGCAATAAACACATAACTAGGTTGCTTTTATTACTATATTAATATAGGGCTAGCATATATAAATCTTCTTAAAAACTAGAAAATAAAATTAGGTCTAGCTTATTGCTAAGTGCTGCTTTCTTAATATGCGTGTGTAAGAGTAAATACTCTATTATAAACTTAGTGTCTGCTTAAGGCTTCTATGCTTTACGCAAATCTCTTATATATATTACAATAATAGTTATAATTTTTAAATGTCTACAACGTTGTTTTAAGTTAGCTAGAACCCCTAGCTTGCTTATACTAGGTTAACACTAGTTCTTTAGGTTCTTCTAATAGGAGAATAGATACTATACTATACCTTTATAGAAGAGTACACATTTTAAGCAGTACCTGTATATTAAATCTAGTAATCTTATTGTTATCTAGACTTTAAAGGTAGTTTTGTTTAATACTGTTAATATATACTATAAAATAAAGTACTATTAAGAGTATATTTGTAAGCTAGGTTATATACAGCCTTATTACAGAAAAAAAAAGGCTAACCTATCTTCTAATATAGCTTTTTAGGATATCTTAGTTAATATTATCTAACTGTACTATAAGGTAGAGTATATTTATAAGCTAGGTTATGTACAGTCTTATTATAGGAAAAGAAAGGCGAACCTGTCTTCTAACATAGCTTTCTAGGATATTCTAGTTAATATTATCTAACTATACTATAAGGTAGAGTATGTTTATAAGCTAGGTTACATACAGCCTTATTACAGAAAAAAAAAGGCTAACCTATCTTCTAACATAGCTTTCTAGTATTTATTAGTTAATACTGTCTAACTGTACTATAAGGCAAAGTATGTTTATAAGCTAGATTACGTATACTCTACTTATAGAAAAGGCTAGGCTGTCTCCTAACATAGCTTTCTAGCATATATTAGTTAATACTATTTAACTATACTATAAGGCAGAGTATGTTTATAAGCTAGGTTATATATAGCCTTATTACAGGAACTACTAGGCTGTCTCCTAATATAGCTTTCTAGTATATATTAGTTAATATTATCTAACTATACTATAAGGCAGAGTATGTTTATAAGCTAGGTTATGTACAGCCTTATTATAGGAAATACTAGGCTGTCTTCTAATATAGCTTTCTAGTATAAATTAGTTAATACTGTTTAACTATACTATAAGGCAGAGTATGTTTATAAGCTAGGTTGCGTGTAATATATACTATAGGAAACTTAGTAAGCTTATACTAAAGGGTTATATATTCTTATATAGGTTTTAATCTATATTAGCCTATAGTATAGTTAATAGTCTTATTAGTTCTCTTATAATTAGTGTAGATAGACATGTAAGCTTAAACCTGTAGTGTATACATAGTTAGTTATCCTCTGTCTTAATTATATTAACTCTATTATACATTGTATTACACTCTATAATCTTCTTATACTAATTATTAGGCTTAACACAGACTTACTTTACTAAGTTTACTATTTTATTATTATTACCTCTATTATTATAGTCTCTGCGCTAAGGTATATTGCATCTAGCCTAGTAACACTGTCTTTTTTATTACCTATAGAACTACTAGTAATTACGTACAGTATAGTAGAGGTAAATAGTCTATATAGCTATGTCTCTAGAGAGCCTTAGTTAAAATAATAGTATATTTGTTCTACCTAGCTATAACTAAGATATATAGTTACTTATTAACTACTAAACTAGCTCTAAGGTTGTTAAAGGCATTAATTAGCAAGATAAGTAAGTATTCTAATATAAGGAATCTTGTGTATTTACGCTAGTAAATAGGTACAGCGTGCTACAGGATATAGTAGAGGTAGAGGAAAGGCTACACAGACTAGTAGTAGAGGTAGGAGAGAGGCTGCACAGACTAGTAGTAGGTGTAGGGGAGGGGCCGCATTAACTAGGTGTAGGTGTAGGGGAGGGGCTGTATTAACTAGGAGTAGGGGCAGGATAGGGGCTGCATTAACTAGTAGTTAGAGTTAGGTAGAATAGGGGGTACCTAACTGTAATAATTATATATAATATTACTTAGATCTCTTAGATCTCTCTTAGATCTCTTAGATCTCCTAGATAAGTTAAGAATTAATCTAATCTAACTAGCTAGATCTTACTTAGATCTCTTAGGTCTCTCTTAGATCTCTTAGATAAGTTAGATAAGTTAAGAATTAATCTAATCTAACTAGCTAGATCTTACTTAGATCTCTTAGGTCTCTCTTAGATCTCTTAGATAAGTTAGATCCCTCTGTTACCTAATGTACCTAATACCTACTACTAGTCTGTGCAGCCTCTATCCTGCACCTACTCCTACTATATATAGAGCCTGCTCTACACCTACCTCTACTACATGTAGACCCTGCTCTACACCTACCCCTACTATATATAGACCCTACCTAACCCTAATTCTCTTAGCAAGAGGTTAGCGTAGGTAGGGGTTAGGTAGGACTAGGGTACCTCACGTAATATACCTAACTCCTACCTAGACTGTACCTATTTACTAGCCTATGTGTATTTAAACAGTTTGCATAGCTAATAGCTACACAGAAATTACTGCTAGCAGTAATTAAAATGTTAATCTCTTCTTTAATTGTTAAGGCTTAGCCTGTGTTATCTCTAGTATACATAATACTATACTTGCTACCCTAGCAAGTTATAAAGCACTCTCTTAGTAAGGAGACTACTAAGGATAAACACAAGCTACTTATTAAGAATTATAAGTCTAATAATAGCTTATTACTAAGGTTAAGGCTCTGCTAGATAGTAAAGAAGCATAGTAACAACCTGCTGTTAATATAAGCTAAATATTAGACTTAGGAGAAGAATTTACGCAGTCTTTAGGCGCACTAGAAGAACCTAACAGATAACACAAGATAGCAACTAGAAGTAGAGATTAATAAGTGTAAGAAGAAAGAGAATAAGTTAGCAGAGCTTTATATAGATTTTAAGGTGTTAAAGCAGAATCTTAAGAAGAAAGAGAATAAGTTAGCAGAGCTTTATGCAGATTTTAAGGTATTAAAGCAGAATCTATTACATCTATTAGTAGTTAATAAACTAGTAAAATATAAATATAGTTGTTCTGCCTGCTTAACTAGCTTAAATAGAGAGCTACTTGCTCTAAAGAGCTAAGGCGTACATACACAGAGAGAGCCTAGTATTAAATTATAGTACTAGCGCATAGCTAGAAAAGAGATACTTTATGCAGCAGCTAGTCTTATATATAACTAGACCTTTACTTAAACACTGTTAGGCTGTAGGTGCTCTTATTTTGCTATATCTATTCTATAGAAAATAGTTGCATAATAGCATAAGAAGGTTTAATCTTACTATAAGGCACAGTATGTCTAGTAACTACTACTAATATTAAGTAAGACAAATATATATATAACTCTTTATACCTCTTAAGGTAATAGAATCTCTTTATATCTATATATTAATTCTGTATAGTTACACTAGCAGATCTATAATATAAATCTGTAATTATATAAGTAAAGGCTACTAGATATAAATCTATAGTCTAAAGTGCTTACTCTTTAATTCTATACTATTAATTATAGTAAGTTCTATATCTATTTAAAGTAAAAGAGAGCACCTGCATAGGGCATATATGTTACTATATACCTACTTACGCTAGTAAATAGGTACAGCGTGCTACAGGATATAGTAGAGGTAGAGAAGAAGCTGCACAGACTAGTAGTAGGTGTAGAGGAGGGGCTGCACAGACTAGTAGTAGGTATAGGAGAAGGGCTGCATTAACTAGGAGTAGGGTTAGGATAGGGGCTGCACAGACTAGTAGTAGGTGTTAGGTAGAGTAGAGGGTACCTAAGGGGCACCTAACTGTAATAATTATACGTAATATTACTTAGATCTCTTAGGTCTCTCTTAGATCTCTCTTAGATCTCTTAGGTCTCTTTTAGATCTCTTAGATCTCCTAGATAAGTTAAGAATTAATCTAATCTAACTAGCTAGATCTCTCTTAGATCTCTTAGATCTCTCTTAGATCTCTTAGATCTCTTAGATAAGTTAGATCCTCTATTACCTAATGTACCTAACACCTACTACTAGTCTGTGTAGCCCCTCTCCTGCTCCTACTCCTGCTATATGTAGAGCCTGCTCTACACCTACCTCTACTACATGTAGACCCTACCTAGCCCTAACCCTCTTAGCAGGAGGTTAGCGTAGGTAGGTGCTAGGTAGGGGTAGGATACCTCACGTAACGTACCTAACCTCTACCTAGGCTGTACCTATTTGCTAGCCTATACCTACTACTAATACATACTAGGCTAATATTAACTCTACTATCTAAACATACTTAATAACTATTGTTCCTACACTATATAAAGACATAATAACACTTTCTTGCTATAGCAGACCTAGCTAAGCAACTTAACTTCCCTAGTGTGCTAACTATAACTAATAGTTATCTAGTACTCTATACAGGCTCTAGAACGCAGTAGGGCACTTAATATATATATACTAAATATATATTATTATGCTACTGCGCTACTAAAGACATGCTAAGGGCTATTATTGCTAAAGTAGTTAAGTACCTTCTCTTAGACAATAAGCTCTTAAAAGGCGTACTAAGTGCTAGTAATAAACTAGCCTAAAAGACTGCTTAATCTATACTGCTAAGGTAGCTAGTGCAGACTTCTTTATAGAATATAGATAAACTATTTAGTAATAGTAACAAGATAGTACCCTATAAAGTAAGAAAAGAAGTAATACTGTATATTACTTATAATACTTAAGAAGAGCTTAAGATTAACAGCAGTGTATACAGTCTTAACCTGCTAATTAAGTAGGAATATAGAAACAACTAGTTTCTCTATAGTTATAGTATAATATCCTTACCTGCCTACTTAGCTGTAAGCATTACAGCAAGCTAGATGTAGTACCTAAGTATAAGCAATGCTATACCTTTTATTATAAGCATCTGTTTATTAAACATCTTCTTTAGTTGTGCTAATAGTAAGGTAATTAAGCGCGTTACTATAAAGAATGTACCTACCTCTAATACATTTACAAATAGAGCAAAGATAATAACTTTAATAGATATTAACTATAATTAGTTGTAAGCTGCAGCTGCAACTATAGTTACTATAGATAAGAAGGATATATTACTAACCTTTAACAGCAACAGCATTAGAAACTAATATAAACTTAAGGCAGCTGTTAATAACTTTGTAAATAGTATCTGTTAAGGCAATAACTTTAACATTGCTATACTAGCAGCAAACACTTACTCTAAGTAAGGCTAGCTAGGTATATAGACATGTTCTTTAGACTATTAGCTATAGTACAACGCTAATATATACACAGAAATACACGTAAGTTCTTAAACTCTAATAAATATAAGAGCCCTTAGTCTACATAGTAATAGATACTTTACTAAATCTTCTATTAATATTAAAGAGTATAGCAAATACAGCTTTAAGGAAGTTATAACTAGTAATAGCAAGCCTAATAGAGAGAACGCTAGTAGAGAAACTACTAGTAAAGAAACTGCTAGTAGAAGCAACTTGCCTGCTTAAGAGGAAACTGCAACCTAGCAGAAAAAGAAAGAAAAGGCACAGCTTACAACGCTATCTAGGTATTTAGATACACTATAACTACTAACACTAGAGTAGGACCTATTAGTCTAGTATAGTAACCTAATAGTTATAGCAGATACGCCTAATTATCTTATTAATAGAGATAATGGAGATAATAATAAAGACTAGGTAAATAAAATCCTTAAATTATAAGTATACTCTACTGTTAGCATAGTATAATTCTAATACTAATAGTATATAGAAGAATCTAAACAGCTTAGATACTAGGATTAAGGCAATATAAGTAAGTCTAGAAGAGTAGCTAAGCGCTTTAAACACCTTTAGCGTCTTTACAAAATAACTGCGTAAACAACACACTTCTAAAAAGTGTTTTATCCTAGTAGACCTAACCTTAGGCTTTAACTCTAACCTTAAGCTTATAGCTTATTAAGTAATTAGTACTAATATTATCTACAATAAAAACTTTAGCGTAAAGTATAGCTATGTTAAGTAAGACTATATAGAGATAGGTAAAATTATCTAGATTATCTGCATATTTATAATAAATCTTGTTCTTACTTACAAATGCTATAAGGGTTCTACTCTGCTACCTACTTAGCGTATACGCCTTAACTTAGACAGCTTATTTAAGAGCTAATTGCTACAGATTAGAGTAATATTCCTATTAGCCTACTTAAACAGCGTTAAGCTATAGCTGTAAGATTAGGTAAAAGTCTTCTATAACAGCTCTATTATTAACTAGGCACCCTTAAACTAGCGCCTAAAGATAATTATTCTATATAAAACTAGTAAGAAGCTCTGTTAGATCTATAGTAGAGAAGCTAACAGGCTATACTTTAAACTTACTATAGCAGATCTTATTATAATATTACTACATCCTAACTAGAATAAAGCACGTGCTGCTTATAGCTTCCTGTTAGATCTATTAGATAGAAAATTTAGGCCTAATGTTACTTATACACAACCTAGTGCCTAGCTTAACCTTCTAGATACTATAATAAGCTAACTAAGCTTAACTAGCGTTAAGTATTTTATTATATCTACTAACAAGAGTTAGCAGAGCTAAGTATACAATATAGTTACTACAAACTTTAAGGATATTATTAAACTAGATGTAAATATTAAGAAAATACTCTATATACACATTAAAAAGCTTAGAGATAGTATTACAGCCTGTTAAAAGGCTATCTACTAAAATATAAAGAACAGTAGAGACAGTGTATAGAGTAATTAGGCTATATAGAAAGCTACTTAGATTAACTATAAAGAAGACCTAAAAACTATAATAATAGTCTGTAATCTTATGTACTTAGTATAGGTAATCTGCAACAAAATTTACTTAGCTAGTAGCAAGAATACTATAACCTATATAGGTATTATTAACTCTTTTATTTGCGATATTAAAGACCTAGTACTATATCTAGCCTTTACTACAATTATAGGCTTAGCTATAGCTAATAGCATAGTTACTGTACTAGTGTTTAGGCTTAAGGCTCTAAGATGTGCAGATCTAGAATAGCAGAAGTTACTAAATAAGGCTATCTAACTTCTCTAGAAGTGTAACCTAAAGAAGATACTTAAGGTTTAGAAGGATTTTAAAAAGACTTCTAGAAGAAACAGTAACCTGTTAATAGTAGAAAGGATTAAGAGAGACCTACAGATATAAAAGGTTCTTAAAATTATTATAGAGATTATTAGAGCTTACTGTATTAGGCGCAACTATAATTTAGTTAACAGATAGAGTTAAAAGCTAAACTTAATAGATTGCACTCTAAAGAGTTAGTATATTTCTGTTATCTACTAGGATGTATATTATAAAAAGCTTAGAAATATAGAGTAGACAATTCTTGCGTAGATTAAGACAATTAATAATAAGGCACTTAAGAAATAGCAAATACTTAGTAGTAAGAGTTTAGAAAAACCTAAACCTAAACCTTAGTCTGCTTTACGCGTAGACCCTTAAAGTTACTAGAAGGCTAAGATCCTATTAAGCTTCCTAAATTTCCTTAATGTAATATACAAATACTAGGATAACTATCTAGATAAAGACCTACTTATTAGTGTAGTAATAATATAGGGTAACAACCTTAGCAAGACTAATCTCTAGCTAGATAAAATACTTAAGAACTCTACTAAGATTCTTAGGTTTATTATCTTTAAGGCTATTAACAAGATATGCAAGGGCTTAGCTAAAATAGATTATATATTACATATAGCAAGAATACTAGAATATAAGAAGACTATAGCTCTAGACCTAAGAAAGGATTAATTAGACTATTAACCTATTACCTTTTAAAGTAAGTATTGCATTATGTTAAATATACAGTTATGTAAAGTAATTATATATATAGTAAGTTATATATCTAACTATTACTTATACTCTTAGCAACAGTACTAACATACTTATAGAGAATAGTTAAGGAGTTTAGGCAAGCTACAATTGCCTAGGTAGGTAAGAGTATAAATAAGAACTTAGAAGTGTTAAAGTAGCATAACTACTATAACACTAAAACTAAGAAAGTTAATAACTAAGTCTAGTACATAGTAGCTAGACTAAAGATAGTCTATTAGTCTATTAATCTTATTAAGAGTTATATCTTTAAAGGTCTAGAACTATATAGCATTAACGCTAAGGCTAAACAGTACAGGTACTATAGCTATTAAATTAGCTAAGTAGCGCTAGAGGTTGTGCTTAACTACCTAGTACACTTAGGATTATATATAGAGGAGTTAAGGTATAAGAAGAATATAGTAAAGAATAAATTTACAGAATAGTGCTGTTCTATATAGCTTAACAAGATTAAGGAATTAGCTTCTGCTATAGCAAATAAGGAGGTTTAAATTACTAATAGCGCTATTAACTTAAATAGAATAGGAATAGTATATAGACATAACTCTAATGTCTTGTATAAGTAGACTATAAGTAGCTACCTAATAAGAATGCAAGACATGTTTAAACTGCTGCCTTTATAAGTAAGTTAAAGACCTAAGTTATTATTATCTCTGCAGTTTCTATACTCCTGTTATAGTATACTAACAGTTTGTTTAAATATATTATACTCTTAACCTAACACAGCTGCAGTATATCTAGTAAAGAAATATTAGAGTAGCTATTTATATTTCTAGATACTAGTAAACATAGCTTTCTACTTAATGTTTAGCTTTCTAAATAGTACTTAAAGGAAGGTTGTGCTAATAATTAATAAATAGGCAATGCAGAATACACTGTACTATGCTAACAGTATATTTTAGAGTACCTATCTTACTATATAGTCTATATAAGTTTTACTATACTATGCACGCTTTCTTACCTTTACCTTAAATATCCTTACGTTATAGAAGGGCCTGTCTAGCAGCTACCTATAATAAATAAGCCTCTACCTGCCTTTCTTTCTAACACTTGTAAACTGCTTCTATTATCTTTACTTATAAGTTGCCTATACCTACTACTTTACCTTATAAGACCTGCTCTCTGTTATCTTTGCTTATAAGTTGCTTATGCCTACTACTTTACTTTATAAGATCTACCTTCTAACATAGTAAGATATTGCTGCTATAGCACTACCTAAAGCTAAACACCTACTACTTAAGCTAACTATAATAAAAGAGTAGCAAGCGCTTATATAATAAGAAGAAAAAGGCTGTTCTACAATCTAAGCTCTTACTAGAGGCTTTAGACTAAACAAGAAAAGCCTTAAGTAAGTAGGCGCAGACCTAGACACTAAAATTAAATTAGTATAAGGATTTTTAGTGCTTATATAGAATTACTATAGATTAAAGGTAAAGGGCCCTTAGGATTAGATAGATATAGATAAGAAGACACGCAAGGTTAAAGAATAGCTGTCTTATAATAGTAAGTAGGCGTATCTATTTAGCAATAAGAATGTAGAGGCGCTACTAGCGCTAAAGAAGAAGGTAGTAAAGAAACTAGTCTTTAATATAAAGGCTAGAGTATATAAGAACATAATTAGAATAGAGACTAATATTAAGATAGAGCTTTTACTAATAAAGAAACTATAGAATAGATTGCCTTTACACTTACTATTTATAACCTAGACGCTAATCTAATCTTTAAGACGCTTTTCCTTTCCTCTAACTGTATGTGTAAACACCTAGATAATATCTAGTGTGTAACTATATATGCTAGTTAGCTATCTGCTACTCTAAGACTGTATTAGTAACCTTCTCTAATTTAATATTAGGCTTATAGATTCTTAAACACAGGCAATAATTATAAGGCTGCTATTTTGCTTTTTGCTTATAGACGTTAGCATCCTAGAGACAGTAACAGGCAGCTTTACTAGCAATAACATAATAAGAACAAACCTTATAGAATTTGTGTAGTATAAGGTTTTACTTAAGATTGTAAAATTATAGAAGAAGTAAGGATATAAAACAGAACTTTTATACAACTTAGGTGTTCTACTAGCTAATAGAGATAACTTTATAGTTACTATAAACAAGTTTATTAATAAGCTATATAAGTACACTAATCTATATATAACTCTTATACTTCATACTTACAACACTAAAGTAGTAGGTATATTTATAGTGCGTTTATAAATATACTATAGCTAATAGTTAGTTAAGAAGATAGAATAGGCTATAGCAAAGAGCATATAGAGTAGAATCTCTCTTCTAGTATCTTATCCTCTAAGTAAGTTACTTTATTTCTAGTTACTAATAAGAAGTAGTTATTAATAATAATAATAATAATATTAATAATGTCTAGTAGTTGCATTCTAAGCCTTCTTTAGAATAGTAAGGTATATACATAATATTAGTTTGTCTACTTAAGCAAACTCTAGCTAATAGTATAATTACAAAGTTTCTTTTAGTGCACGTATATTTACAGGATAGGTATAGTGCCTACCTCTACTTTTTAACCTTGCAGCTGTAGGAAAATCTCTAAATAGGAAGAAGAAAGATATATAAGAGTACGCAGAGGGTATAGAGGAAGGCGTAAAGAGTAGAGGAGATATAATAAGCAACCTGTTTAATAGTAAGGTAAAGGATTGTAGAGAGCGCTTATATAGAGCAGCAGCAGTAAAAAGTACAAAGTAGACAAGTAACTTATTTAGCACTACCTAGCTAACAAATAAGCAGAGATATACTGTTAGTAATAGTAATAACAAGTACATTAAAACATAAGAAGCTAAAGTTAGTAAAGATAAGTTGCATATAGAAAGCAGGAATAATATAATTAATATAGATATAGGATAAAGATACTACAGAGGAGTATAAGATGTTATTGCAATAGATAATAAGCTTTCTGTATATATAAGGTAATAGAGGAATTCTATGTATATAATAAGATACTTCTTACTTAAACAGCTTTATCTGCTTAACTATAATACTGTAGTAATTAATGTAATGTACTATTAGAGTTAAACTATTAACTATAGTTAGGTTTCTTCTAATAGTTAGTTTAGTGTTTGCTTTAGCTATAAGGTTAGCAGGCCTGTGCACTAGCTACTATACTAGTGCACTTAATACTTGTAATATCTTTCTTTTCTTAAGTTATAGGTGTTTTATCTAACTACTTCTACTAACTTATTGCAGAACATTAAATATATAATTAAGTAAGAGAAAGCGTAAGTAGGCGCTAATAATAGTAAAGAAGAAGTGCTGCTTTGTTTGTCTGTTAAGGTTAATAAAAGAGAAAAGAAGAAGTAATCTAATTCTAAGAGCAATACTAACTTCTAGGCTAACTCTTCTAGAGATACTAATATTAAGGCTAGAGCACTAGAGGGTAATATACAGTAAGAGCTTGTAGGTTACAACTAGTAGTACAGTATTAGCAGGCTTACTTATTAGTTTTTAAACTAGCTAAACTAGCTAAACCTACTAAAGAGTTAAGATATACTTTGTTTTCCTACTTAAACTGCTGCTTCTGCTTCTATGCAGTATAGCTTTGTTAAGCTACTAAATAAGAGTAGTAGTAAGTAGTAAGTTTTATTATTAACTATAGTTGTTAATACTCTAAAGCTAGCTAAGAGAAATGCTAAATGCCTAATAGTTATCTTATTAATCTCTCTTCTAGCATCTCTAAAACTAATGCTAATGCTATTAGTTAAGCCTGTTGTCTGTATAGACATCTCTATCTGCTCTCTTTTTAAACTAACAAATCTCCTCTATATACACTATAGCAGCCCTACCTACTATAAGCTACACCCCTCTAGTGCCTATAAATTTAAGACTACTAGTATTAGGCACTATAGTTTCTGTAGCCTAGTGCACTACAGCTACAGCTATACATACTAATATATTATATTAGAAATATAGGTATGTAATATGCTCTAAGCACTTAAGAACTTAACTAAGAAGAAAGAGCTTATTAACCTTATAATAAATTATCTCTACAGTATTAAAGGTACCTTAGTACAGTAGAGATAGCAGAACTATAAAAAGGCTGCAGGCATACTAACAATATTACAGTATTTAACAACACTATTACTTTTATAACTAGAACTAGGCTACTACTATAGGCTACTGCTAGTAGATCTGCACCTTCTATAGATCTAACACCTAGACCCTCTTAGCTAAACTAGTATAGTAAGCACAGCTAGGGCTAGTATAGACTAGATATTCTGCTCTATTAACAGCAGAACGTGTAGCAGATAGTAGTTCCTAGTAGCTATAGGGCAGGTTATAGACAGGCTATGCTAAAGGACTATCTAAGTAGAAGAAGTGTAACTAAGAAAAGACTGCAGGTATACTAGGCAATATTGTAGTAACTAGCAATGCTAAAGTTTCTATAATATAGGCTAGGACTCTATTATAAGTAGGTATTCTAGTGTATAGTTAACTGTCTAGTTTATAGTTTTAAGATAACACACTTATATAATATAAGAATAATAGCTCTACTATAGCTAAGAGTTAAATACAGTAACTTTTAAAGTAGTATCTAGACACTTAATACAGACATAAAGGTTAGATATATAACAGAACAGGCTAGACTTTAATGTTGTAGCAGTAAGAGCTAGGTATATAATAGTTTTAATAATGTGTTTATTAGCTGTGCTTAGCCCTAAATAAGAGCATAGCAGCATTGCACGTAGCCTACTCTACTAGTATAGCATAAGCAGAAGCTCTTAGTACTTAATAAATTATTGCTATTAAAGAGTATATAGTTAATAAGTTGTAACTAAGTAAGTAAGATAAGTGTTATAAAAAGTTTTATAGGTGTATAGAGGTAAGTAGTTTTGTATTTAGATATATAAGAGCTAGAAAAAGACAAAAGAGAATATAATATATACTAATAAGGCACGTTATATATACTGTAGGTTAAAGTATAGTAAGAGCACACACTATACTATAAGGCAAAGTATAGTAAGAGCACACACTATACTATGAGGTAGAGTATAGTAAGGGTATATACTATACTGTAGGTTAGAGTATAGTAAGGGCACACACTATACTATAAGGTAGAATATAGTAAGAGCACGTACTATACTATAAGGCAGATTATAGTAAGAGCACGTACTATACTATAAGGCAGAGTATAGTAAGAGTATATACTGTCTTCTTAATAGCAATCCTAGTGTATAAACTGTAATTAATAACTTGTTATATAACTATTTAAGGTTATAGCAATGTATTAAACACAAATTAGCAATGTTAGTATTATCTAGCAAATGTTAAGTAGGTATTAAGGCTGTTTAGAAAACGTAGAGTAGGTGTTAAAGCTATTTAGAAAACATAGAGTAGGCATTAAGGCTGTTTAGAAAATATTAAGCAGGTATTAGAGCTGTTTTAAAAACATAGCAGGTTATATCTATTAATACACTAAATATAAAAGTCTTACATAAGCAATTTTGCAATTATAGTATAAGAATTACAGTAATAATATTTATCTAGGTAATTATTAAAACATATAAGCTATAGTATAGAGATAGTGTGTTTTATGTATAGATAGAATGCAAGTTCTACTAATACTATAGCCTACAGTACACTTCTATGTTTTCTTAAAATTAAAATAGCAAAATTTTTTCCTAATATAGCAATCCTTCTCTTATCTTCTTACCTTCTAGCTAGTTGTTAGCAGTGTTAATTTATTCTTCTCTTAGTTATAGTAGCTCTAGGGCTCTGTTAGTAAGCTTTAGTAGTTATTATAACTAGATAGTATCTAAATTAAGCTTCTTCTAGTCCTACTATCTACTCTTTTAAACCTCTAGCTAATATAGTATAGAAATAATATAAAGCAAAGTGCCTTATATATACTGCTACTACTATTACCTATAACTACGCCTTATGTACTGCTGCTGCTGCCTCTACTCCTCTGCTACTACTACTACTACTGCTACTGCCTCTGCCTTTACTTCTGCTTATCTGCACGCCTAGCGCTCTACACAGCTACTCTATCTTACTACTACTCTTACCTCCTACTCTAGCTTTAGCTAATTAAGTATTATCTATTAAGCCTATAGGCTTGTTTAACACTGCTACTATTATAGCTATAGTTGCCTCTGCCTATGCTGCCTATGCCCTTACTTTTACCTTACCCTTACCTCTACCTCTGCTACTGCTACCTTTGCTTAAGCCTCTTACTACGTTATTAGATGCTCTAAAAGAGCTAAAGTATAGGTTAATTCCTTACACATACTGCGTAGATACGCTGCTAGCAAGTAGCGCAGCTGCACTGTATATAGAGAACCTAGGTATAGGTTTATACAGTAAGCACTATAAGCACTATACCTCTAGGTACTCCTACTACCTTCTATATATTATCTAAATAGAGCTATTAGATAGTAGACTAACAGCTTGTTAAGCACCTAGCATTAGAGCTGCTAGGAATAGAGCTAGTAGATACGCTAGTTATGTCTAATAGTGTAATAACTCTAGTAAGTAACCTATTCTAATAATTAATTACTATTATAGCTAATAAAGCGTGTAGCAAGTTAGCAAGCTATATGTTACTATCTACGTAATAAAGAAGATAGTTAATAATAGCTACTATGCCTAGACCTCTCTAGAGTATAGATAGGTAGCTATTTATTAGGTTTTTAATCTTTGTAGCTGCTAGGTATATGCTTAAAAGAGCTGCTACTAGTAGCTATAGTAGCATTCTGTACCCTAGAGAGAGAGTTGTCCTCTTTATTAGTTTTAATAAAAAAGATCTTCTCTTTCTCTATTAACTAGCTCTTTCTAGTAACTATTTCTTTATAATATATACTGTATAGGTTAAGGTATGTTAAAAAGCGCTTATAAGCTTACCTAAGCAGCGCTTTTATAAGTCTATTAGCTAGTATCTTGCTTATTTTTAGATATGTTACCTTAACTATTCCCTTAGTGTACTCTTGTTTTAACTACATATTTTAGATGTCTACATAGTATAGCTAGGTAGTAAGCTGCTTGCTCTCTTTAACAACTAATTAGATTATTTATTAGTTATTACAGAAGATCTTCTACAGCACCTCTAAGTCTAAACAGAGTTTAGTTAGAAAACGCTTTAGAGTAATTAACTTCTTAGCTACATGCTCTAATATAAGCAACTTAGCTTCTGTTATAGAAGTAGTTATAGTTAATTAGCGTGCTACTTTCTAGATAATTAGACCTCTAAACAACTAGACTATATACTCTTAGGAGGATCTATAACTCTTCTAATTATTAGCAAATAATACGTTACTACAGATAAGTAATTAAGTGCTATTATAAGCTTTATACCTTATACCTAGGTGCTTAGTTTTATAGAGGTACGCTAGTACTTAAGCAGCTGCTTTAAAGTAAGCTGCTCCTAGGTTAGTTAAATAGTAGAAGAGTTAAGAGGCAGTATATACTATATCTAGTTAGATTATAATTGCTGTATAGAGTATAGACTTAACCTGCTTCTAGTAAGCTTTAACTTCTTGTTTTAAAGCTTCCCTAGTATACTTAAGCAGCTCTTCTGTTAGCAATAGTACTAATAGAAAGGATCTATTGCCTATAACTTTAAACTTAGTAGCTATTTTCTTAATATAGGCGCTATAGGCAAGTGTTATAGTTCTAGCAGATCTATTATATATAATCTAAATGCTTAAGAACTATTTAGCAGCTCTATAATCCTTAATCTAGTACGTACTTATTGATAAGCTTATTAGCTTCTTAGCAGACGCTCTATTGTTGTTGTAGAAGGCAAGGAGAATATTGTCTACATAGAATAGTAGTATAATTTTCTGCTTAGCGTTAAAGAAGAGGTAAGGCTTCTCTTTTAATGCTGTAAGTCTAAGCTCTTAAAGAGTGCTAGAGAGCTTCTTATACTATAGTAATAGAGAGTCCTATAGCCTATAAAGAGCTTGTAGTAGTAGCACTACTCTCTCTAGTTTTTAGAAACTATTAGGTAGCTTATAGAGCACCTAGGGTTAGTCCTAGCAGCTTATATTAAGAAAGGCACCTGTAACATTATACTACTAGAGTTCTAGGTTAAATTAGGCTGCTATAGCTACTATAGTGCAGAAAGATTAAGAAGTAAGCATTATAGTATAAGTAGAGACAATTAAATCCTTAGCCTAGAGGTCTTTTCTAACGTATATTTAAGCTTTATACTTAAGAAAGTAGCTATCTTAGTTAAACTTATAGGTAAACACCTATTTAAGCAGCAAGAGTTTTGCTGTAGAGCTTAATCTGTTAATTTCTACTTAGGTCTTTTTCTTAATTAGAGTTATAATCTCTTTTTTACACGCCTAGCAGAAAAGAGCTCCTAGTAGGTAGTAGGAAAGATCTTTCTATATTTTTAGGAGAGGTAGAAAATTATCTTAGTATATCTAATAATTTAGTTAGATAACCCTCTTATTTTATAAAGTAGTAGCAATAATTACTAAGTATAATATAAGGTGCTCCTTTCTATTACTATACTTATCTATCTAATCTATTAGTAGAGATAGAAGCTATAAGTACTAGTTATAAGGCTAAATTAAGCTTATTACTGCGTACGCTAGTAAATAGGTACAGCCTAGGTAGGGGTTAGGTACATTACGTAAGGTACCCTAGCTCTACCTAACCTCTACCTACGCTAACCTCTTGCTAAGAGGGTTAAGGTTAGGTAGAGTCTATATGTAGTAGAGGTAGGTGTAGGGCAAAGTCTACATATAGTAGAGGTAGGTGTAGAGTAGAGTCTATATATAGTAGAGGTAGGTATAGAGTAGAAGCTGCATAGACTAGTAATAGGAGTTAGGTAGAAGCTGCACAGACTAGTAGTAGAGGTTAGGTATATTATATAATAGTATATATATACCTAAGAAGCTACTTCTTTATTTCTAATTTAGGGTACAGAGTTTTAAGATTTATTACACATATTTATTATAGTAGTAATAATAGATTATATACAAGTGTGTATATTAAACAATCTAATTATATAAGAACCTAGAGTACCTGTATATAAGTATAAACTAACTTAGTATATCTAAATAATTAGAGAGTTTAAGCAAGAAGCTTTAGGTAGTATTGCCTAGCTAGAGATATATCCTTACTTATTATAGTTACCTGCTTAGCATAAATAGCATTTAAGTTAATATCTATTTATATTAGCTACATTTTCCTAATGTAGAACTTTTACATACCTTTAAAAACACTAATAAGAAACAACTTTACAGCTTCTTAAAGAGCCTCTAAGGCTATAGGCCTAAACTGTAAACTATCCTTACAGTCTTGCGTAATTTTACAAACTAGGCATAAGAATACTAACTTAGAAATAATTATGTTAGTAGACTTCTAGTATTAATAGATTTCTTAAAGCGTAACAGCTATAGTTAAATTAGTAACTAAACGTAATAAAAGACTGTAATAACTTACTACTAGCCTTATTACAGCGCTTTTTCTTAATTATTATAGGTGTTGCAGGAGGTGCCTTGCAGGCAGCCTTAGTAGCAAGGTCTTTTCTAGGTGCTTTACTGCTAGTCCTAGCATTACCTCTGCCTTAGGTTAGCTTTGCTTTATTCTTACAACCTGCTATAGTAGTAACTGTAATAGAAGGCTAGACTGTAATAGAAGGCTGTAATAATAGAAAACTAGTGCAGAAGAGTTGTTATAGTATAGTTGTCTACAGTAGTATAGTTGTAGAAGGAGAGTATAGTTATAAGTAGAGGAAGGTAAAAGTAGGATTTGTTAATAGTTAAATTAGTTAACATGCGCGCAGAGGTCTGTGCACTACTAGAGATTATTATATTGTAAGTACTTAAATTCAGTATATCTATTAGCAGCGTGCTAGAACTCTAAGCCTGTAATAAAAATCTGTAATAACTTGTTAGCTTATAGAGCTAAACGCAAGAAGTTGTCTTATTCTATTCTTAACTTAATGCAATAAATATTTACTAATCTACAGCAGTTTACAGCACTAAGCAAATTTTAATGTTTATATTTAGGTTTACACCTAGTAGAGCTACTGCCTAGCGCAAGAACACTAAAATCTAGTATATATAGAGGAGACTTGCAACGCCTATACATAGAGAAGACTGTAATAATAATTTATAAAAACTTATAGGTAGTATAAAGACACTATGCGCATTCTTCTAATACTAAGTATATTAAGATTAGAGCTATATACGCAATATTATAACTATTACAAAAAAATACTATTGCGTTAGCGCTAGCAGGATAGAGGAGCCTTAATTACGTGCTATCTAGCAAAACACACTTACCTAGAGCTTACTAGCACTATAATACTACTACTAACATTACTATACGCCTATACTACTACACTACTCTACTCTTTCTGCATAAGCACTATGTTATTACAGGCCTCTATTACAGTTAGCACTATAGATCTTAAGCCTAAGGATATTAGGAAGAAGAAGAAAGACAAGATAATAACTTTAGCAATTACTATAGGCACTTATATACTACCTAGCTTTACTGCTAAAGAGTAGGATAAGCTTATCTAGGTAGTTATTACAGCCTATTATAATAGTTAGCGCTAATAATACTAGGAGTTCTACTCTTAGAATAATAAGATTAATTATATCCTTAACTTCTAAGGCTAAGCTAAATCTGCTAGCTAAAAGATTAGTACTACAGTCTTATTTAAAGGTAAACTTAGTAATAGTGCCTATATAATTTAGCAGAGAGATAAAGCTGTAAGCCTTACTAGAGAGAAGTTAGCTATTAAGAAGGCAGAGAATGCTAACTAGGCAGCAAAATAGCAAGCTAAAACAAAGTTAAAACTACTACTAGCTTATTAGTTAGCAGCTTTTAAAACATAAGCTGTAATAGTAGCTAAGGCTAAGAAAGATGTTGCTTAATAACGCTTTAAGTTAGGTACTAGTAGTAAGTTATTATAGCTTCTTATTATAAACATGTACTAACTCTTAATAGCTAAGTAGCTTTAAAACAAGCTAGAGGCTGTCTATAAGAAGTAGAATAGTTTAGAGCATAAAATTAATCTTTGTGCACACTAGATAGCTTTTAGCAACTATAGAGAAGTTGCTACAGATAAGCTAGTAACTAGCAACACTCTCTAAACCTAAGGCTAAGGCAAAAAATAGCTCTTTTCTAAAGGCAGCGTGCTTAAGAAGCTACTTTAGCAAGAGTATAAGTAGGGTCTTTAGAAGCTTATAAGTAACACTTTTAAGAGTAAGAAAGAGAAAGAAGAGTAGATTACCTTCTAAGATTAGATGTTGCTAAAGAGTATAGCAATTATAACTAATAATAACTAGAAGTAAGTTATTACATCCTATTATTACATCTACTTACTAATTATATTAGGGAAACTAATCCTCTAGATCTCTTAGATAGGTTAGACAGTAATATTTAGCTTATAGGCTACTGCCTATATATTACAGCTCCTAACAAAGATAAGTGTAAAAAGGAGATTAAAGAATCTAATACTAAGCTTAAAGAGTATTTTTAGTCTATACTAAATAAGTATAAGACTAATAAGCAGTTCTACTAAGCAATAGATAAGTCAGATAAGGCAGATAAAGCAGATAATAATAATAATAAGATAGAAATAGAAAGTAACTAAGATTAAATGTGCCTCTAGCGTTATAGCCTAGTATTACAGCTAATTAACACATTTAATGCCTATTGCACAGACTTCTAAGACATCTATATCTTTAAATTTCCTTATCTCTACCTAACTAATAAATTAGTACAGTAAATTAAATCTATAGTTAGCTCTTATTCTGTAGATAATTACTAGCGCTTTCTCTAGACCTTATATTTCTAGAGTTATAGCTTCCCTTTCTATAAAGCCTTCTATAAAGTAACTTGTACATCTTTTTTACCTCTAAGCTTATTACGCAAATTTCTTACAGCTTTTTATTATATATATAGTATTACTATCTCTAAACTTAGAGTCTTCTTACTCTAGCCTACCTAAAATCCTTTTGTCTTATACCTTTTTAGCTTATTAACTTGTTAAAGGTGCTTTTCTAAGTCTAGTATCTCTTCTTAAGCAGCTACGTTCTATAGACCTAGATTACTAAGAGCAACTTACAGCCTAGGATACATAGTAGAGAAGCACAACATAAGGAAGTAATACTACTAGCAGAAAACTAAATTAGGATACTCTATCTTGCTTTAGTAAAGTCTAGAAGCACTATAGAGAAGCTGCTAAGATAGAAAATAGTTACTTACACGTTTACTATTATAACTATAGCTAAGTACTCTAGCACCTAGCTATAAAAGCTGTTAGGATAAAGTACCTACTTTAGCACCTTAAAACTTAAGCCTACAGAGAAACTAAAAGTCCTACTTATACTTTACTAGACCCTTACTTATGTCTACACACTACATGCTAAAGAAACTAGGATTAGTCTTCTACTATTCTAAGATACTCCTATCTAGCTTTTAAAGAAGAGCTTGTTTACTTTATTATTAACAACAATATCTCTTTTTAAGCAGTTAAGCATCTATTATTCTAACGTTTTATCTACTTCTTTAGGCCTAAGGCTATAATAATTACCTATTATAAATTTAGCTAGATGTTCTAAGCTTAGTTTAAGGCTGCTAAAGACAGACTTCTCTAGAATCTTAGATTAAGTACTAAACTGTCTATTGTATTAGACGTCTAGACAGCAAGCAATTACTTAAGTTTCCTAGCTATTAAGGGCTACTATATTAACAAGAGCTAGAAACTATAAGAAGTTCTTTTAGACTTTATTCTAATATGTAGAAAACATACTAGCTTCTCTATAGTATAGTAAGTTCTCTAATTTCTGCAGAGAACTAAAACATTAAAATATCTGTTAGGTGTTTATTATAACAACGTAAGTAATAACAGCACTTTAATATAGTCCTTATAAGGGTTGCTAAAAGAGCGCAACATTACCTAGGACAAAGAAGAGAATACTATCTCTTATCTTGTATATATTATTAACCTTATTATGTAAGACATTATACTACATCTTAGGCTTAATATACTAAAAGAGATAGAGAATATAGAAAGACTACAGAGATGTTATATTTAAGGCATTGCTAACAACATGTCTATTCTAAACTCTCTTTATAAGGTATTTATTCTTTATTATATATGTTTATTACATTCTAAGTGCTACACAGATCTAAGCTATCTGCATTGCAATAGACATTTTACTATAATAATTTAAGAGATTTCTTATACTGCAGAGTAATTTACTAGCAAATTAACAACTTTTAGTTATCTAAGATGTTAAGACTAGGTAGAACTCTATACATAATATATGTAAGCATGCACTTAAGCTCTAGCTATATATTAATAAATAGCTAGAGCAAGAAATTGCACTTAAGGCTACTAGTTACAAAGAATATACTTCTACTTATATTAAGGGAGCAGAAGCTGATTTTAAAGACCTTAAGAAACTTCAACTTACAGCAACTAAGTAGCAGCACCTATAGGCTGTTACAAAAATGCTATAATAATTTAAAAAAGCAACTAATTCTCTAAGTAGGAGTTAAAAACTGTAAATTCTATTTATCTAGATAATATATAACTAACTGTTTAATTACCTAGATTAGATAATCTATAAGGTTAGTAACAACTTTAGTTAAGCTAATAACTTAGAATAGCTTAGAGTTGTAAAGGTAGCTATAGAAATAAGTACTATAAAACTATCTAAGTACTATTTAAAGATAGGCAAGAGTTAAGGTTTCTTATTTAACTATACAACTATTTTAGATCTAATATAGAAGCTTACTGCGTATAAAGTAAAGTTATTACAGTTAGTTATTATAGTTCTCTACTAACTGTCTACTTAGAACAACACCTAGGACCTCTAAGACAAATATATATACTAAGACTAATTCTTTAACTATATAGCGCGTTATAACAGCGTTAGTCCTAGTAGCTCTACAGTAGTATAAAACACTCCTTCTTAGTAATTTAGAGAAGATAATTAGTTCTAAAGGCTAGTAATAACTACCTAGCAAGCTAGCAGGAGCTTCTTAAGTTTAGGTTTATCTAATAAGGATAGGTGTTAAACTTAGTAGAAAGGTAAGGCCTATCTTAGCACTCTTCCTGTTTAACTAGTAGAAAACTTTAATCTGCTAGAATAGTAGGAGAAAAATACTACAAATTACCTATAACTTGCTTATGTAGCAAAAGATGTACTTTTAGTACTACTTATAGAAGTAGGAGTTAAGTAAGTGTTTAACACTGTAAGAGATATAATTAGAGATTAACAGCACAGGCTTAAGGCTATAAAGATACACTAGATTATAATTCTTAAGGATTATTTCTCTCTAGAGCAGTAGTAAGAAGGGAAGAAGAGAGAAGAAGGCCCTAAAATAGATAAAGTAGAGAATCTTTTTAAGCTACCTGCTTATCCTAGTGTAGATATAGAGGATTACTCTAGTGCTAATATAGAGGTTTGTTTAAGTAAAGATACAGACAATTATATAAGTAAAGATAGAGAGGTTATAGAGGTAGAAGATAACAGCAGTAGTGCTAAGGAGGAGCCTCTAGTAACACTATCTTAGCAAGAAGCAAGACCTTAGAAAAGAGCTAAGCTAATACAGTACTAGTAAATCCTAGATTTATAGTTGTAATAAATAGCTATTACAACTTCCTCTTTTTATAACTGTAATAAATAGCTGTAATAACTATCTCTTACTATAACTGTAATAAATAGCTGTAATAACTATCTCTTACTATAACTATAATAAACTATAACTATAATAAATAGCTGTAATAACTATTACTTACCTTACACTAGTTTTCTAGTACCTTTACTACTTATATTAGATGTATATATTTAACGCTAGGACTAAAATAAGTGTACTACCTACCTTTACTCTACTCTACTCTACCTTGCCTCTACTACTAGTCTGTGCAGCCTCTATTCTACCCCTACTATTAGTCTGTGCAGCTTCTACTCTGCCCCTACCTCTAGCCTGTACAGCTTCTACTTTGCCTCTACTTTTAGCCTGTGCAGCCTCTACCTTATACCTACTACTAGTCTATGCAGCCTCTCCTCTACCTCTACTACTAGTCTGTGCAGCCTCTACTCTACACCTACTATACTTTATAGTACACTGTACTTATTTGCTAGCGTATTACTGTATACTAGCTTGCTTTGTTATTAGCTAGTTTGTTACGTTCTTTATTAGCAATCTAGCAGCTCTACTTAGTTAGTAGGCTTTAGACTCTACGCTAATAAAAGCGCTAGCTACTAGCTTTATCTACTCCTTCTGTTGTTCTCTAAGATAGAGAGGTAACAATCTATAATACAAGAGATAGATTATTAAGATCCTAGTTACCTACTAGGTTACTCTCTTCTTTTATAGTTAAGTGCACTTTCTATAAACGCCTAGTTAGGTCCTCTTCTTATTAAGAAGCTTCTCTGCTACGTACTAGCTGCTTTAGTTCTAGTGTTTAGTTAGAGGAAAGTAGGCCTATCTCTTAATTTTGTATTAAATAGATCTCTAGCAGTTAGCTAGCTAAGCTAACTACGCGTTTAGTTTCTTCTACAGGAGCTTCCTCTATACTAGAGTAGCTATCTAATACTAGAGTTTCTTTCTAAGTATTACTCCTAAGCTGTTAGTTAGTAGGCAAATTAATAGGTCCTGCTTAGTAATAGGGAGTTTAATTACTTCTTCTATATCTATAATCTCTTTAGGTTTATATAGAAGGTCTATAAATACAGCTAACTTAGCTACTAGAATAGTAGTAGACTTGTTAGTTTTGTTATAAAAGAGCTCCTTGTTAAAGGTTATATTACGTGTTGTAATAACCTAGTTAAGTGTAGAGACCTATATCTAGTATATATTAGATACTTAGTAACTAACTAAGTAACTAATATAGCCTCTAAGAGCGACTTTAAAGCCTCTCCTATTACGCCTAGCTACTCTTTCCCTATTTAATAGATAGGCACAGTATCTATAGGCGTATATCCTGCTCTAATTAAGTCTTAGATTAGCTGTAAGTGCTCTTACCTGCTCTAGTTTATACTAGCAGAAATAGTAAGTAAACTAGTAATTAAGCTCTTTATTAGGACTTTGCAGATTATTTAAGTACATTAGACTTATATTATAGAGCTATGCTGCTACTATAATAACTTCTAGCTAGAGCTTCTTAGGTAGGTTAGCACTACTCCTTATTTTAATAGATTTAGTAATTATTTCCTACTCTACTTACTTAGCTACTCTATTTAGTTTGTGTGTATATAAAGGCACCTGCTTAATATTAATTTCTTATTTAAGTGCTTAGCGTTTGTACGCAGAGCTTCCTCTCTATAGAAGTATAGCAGTATTATTATCTTAGCTAATTTTATAGATTTAGAGCTTGTACTAGGTAGCAACCTAGCTTAAAAAATTTATAAGCACCTATAGAATCTTAACCTAAGTTTTACCCTATAGGGTATAAACAAAGAGCTTTCTACTATAGTACTCCTTAATTAAAAGCACCTATAGCTCTCCTCTTCTTCTAAGTAGTATATTAAACAAATCCTACCTAATTCTCTAAAACAGCTTAGCAGGCTTTTTACACTTTTATTAGAAGATTACTTACTTAGTATAAGTTATAGTATAGATCTTACAATCCTTCTAGAGTATCCTATTAATAAGCACACTGTGTACTCCTTTTACTAGAGCCTGTAGTACTTTAGGTCCTAGGTATTCTATATATATATGCTATAGATACTCTAGAGAGCTTCTAGAGTATAACTTATAAGATTGTTTTATTACTGTGTTTAGAATAGGAGAGTTAAAATAGCAGGAAAGTAGCTTATATTTAAAGAAAGTAAGGTTGTAAGCACGCTTAAGTGTAGTATATATAATACTTCTATTTAAATTATTTATATAACTAACATATAAAGAGCTATCTAGCCCTAGGTACTAAACTCCTTTCTCCTAGAGGTGTGCTTTAGAAATAATGTTAATATAGAACCTTGCTACTACTACAATGTTCTAAAGGATTAGGTTCTTAGTATATAGGCTGCGCTTTCTATAAAAAGCGTTCTTAAACAAACAAGTGCCTTATCTACTAATAGGAAAAGCTTAGGTGCTAGCCTCTACTATGTTAGTATAGTTAGAGGGTCTAAAGGACCTAGAGATAAGTTAATTAGAGCTGTTAACAAGGTAGGTTGCAGCTCTATTATTAAGAATAGTACTATTAGATAGTAGATAAGCATTAAAATCTATAATGTTATAGACTCTAGGTAATAGTAAGTTAGTAACAGCTATTATCTTAGCGTTAATTAGAGCAGCCTGTACGTTGCCTACAAACTCTACTTTAACTAGCTAGGTTAATCCTATAATAGCTAAAGAAGCAGCTACTATCTACTTAGCTTACTTAATTGCTTTCTAGACTTTAGAGTACTTGTTGCTATTAAGCTAATTAAGTACCTCTTGTTAATAGGTTTAGCTTATCCTAATAGGTAGTAAGAAGCTCCCTTTAACAGCAGTTTGTAGAAAATAGTATTTAGTTGCCTTCTACTTATGCATAATATTAACCTTCCTGTATAAGCAGAGATAACTATTAGAGCTTCTAGTATTGCTAGAGGAAGAGCTTTTGTTATTTAAATCTAATTAATTTCTAAAAGTAGTAAATACTCTAGGATTGTCCTTATCTAACCTAATAGTGTGCTTATGTATTAAACTACTAAACACCTTACTTATTTACTCTAAAGTAAGCAGTTTAAGCTCTAGGATACTATCCTAGATAATTCTTTAGTGTATTAATTAAGCCTACTCTAGAGTAATCCTATAACTTAAGGCATCTAAGAAATCCTATATAGTAAGCGCCTCTTTAACCTCTGTAAGCTTATATAACTTAGCTTATATATATAGGTATAACTACTTATAGTACTAGTTTTAAGAAGCTACTTATCTCTACCTAGTAGCTCTAAGGTGTTAGTAGTATTTAGCACAGACCTAGTTCTAGGTACTAACATTAGTAGGAGCAAGCTCCTTCTTTAGTACTTAGATAAGTAATTAAAGACTTATAGAGTTATCATTAACAAGCTTACCTATTACTAGTAAGAGGATTACTAGCAACACTATAGTATTAACCTAGTTCTAGAGCTTCTAGAGTTACTCTGCCTACACTGTCTACTTACTTACCTCTACCTTATACCTTATAAGCTCCTAGTTATAGATCTTAAGGCTTAACAGCCTAATATAGACTATAGGTGTTATATAAGGTATTTCTATTATAGGTTATTAAGGTGCAGTTTAACTGTAAGTAGATTAAGTAGGTAAGAGCATGTTAGCAGACTTAGAGGACTTAGTATTAGACAACTTAGGTTCTTACTACTAGGACGCTAGTGCTAGTAGTAGTAAAAGAGTTAGAGCAGGTATGTTTAAGCCTATTATAGGTAGCCTAGGTGCTTTATAGTGTAATCTACTAGCGTTAGCAGTATCTAGGTTAATAATTTCCTACACATTACACAGTTTAGCGTGCTAAGTAAACTAGATATACTAATTAGGCTAGTTAGCACGTAACTTAAGCTAGTAGAGTCTAGTTAGGATACCTAAGAGAGCTTGTGCGTTATAGCTAACAAGCTTAGCTATTATAGGTAGGTCTTAGAGTTTTAAAAGAAAAAAGATAAGTAAACAATTAGAGTAGAAAAGCTTAGTCTTACTAGCTCTTCTAAGTGCGTAGGGAGATCTACTACTTTAAGAAGCTAGGCTTATAACTATAACAAGCTAGTAAGAGGTAACCTAGTTAATTAATGTATTTAATTAGTATCTATCTGCTTTGTGTATATAAAGCCTACTTATATATAAAGGAAATTTAGAGATAATGTAATCTTGCTAAATTAAGTTTGTAGGCAGTTATAGAGACGCTTATTTTAGAAGTGCTAAACATCTAAGCAACTAGCAGTTAGCCTACATGCTGTATCCTGCGCAATAAATAGGTATATTACTTAGTTTTATAATTTTGTATTAAATATACCCCTTTAAGCAGTATATCTATTTTATAATGTTTAGTTTATTAAATAATATTGTAAAGGTAGGTGTACTTAGTGTTTTTGTAAATATATCTGCTAGTTATTCTTTAGTAGATATATAGTTTAAATCTATTATTCCTTCTAGGATTTTTTCTCTTATAAAGTAGTATTGTATATCTATATGCTTTGTTTTTAAGTAATGTTCTAGATTATTTGCTAGTGCTATAGCAGGTTAATTATTACTAAATAGATAGAATTTTTCTTCTTTTAGATTTAGAAGCTTATTAATCCCTAATTGTTTATAGATCCTAATTAGATATATATATGCTTTTATAGCTTTGTTTAGGGCTATGTATTCTGCTTTACAGCTACTTAAGGTAGTTAATATTTGTAGTTTACTTAACTAGCTAATAGGCGTATTATTAAATATAAATATAAAACTAGTTGTACTTTTTCTAGTAATTAGGATGGTAACCTAATTAGCATTAGTATAACCTAGTAATAGAGGTGCTAATTGTAATTAGAAATATAGACTATTTTCTCTAGTATAGTTTAGATATTTAAATATTCTATCTGCTGCTATAAAGTATTCTTTAGCAGGATTAGATATATGTCTTGCACAGCTATAAACACTAAACGCTAAATTAGGTCTAGTGTAAGTAGTTAGATAGATTAAACTACCTATATATCGTTAGTATAACTTTATATCCTCTAGATTTGCCTATTCTTTATTCTTTTGTAATTTAATACTAGAAACTGCTAGCATACTAACTAGATTTAAATCTAGTTTATTATACTTTGTTAATATATCTCTAATTTACTTTGTTTATTTTAAGTAAATAGATCTTTTACTTCTATCTCTTATAATTTCTATTCCTAGAAAGTAACTAGCTTCTCTAAGATTACTAAGATCTTAAAGTTTAGCTAGATTAATTTTTAGTTCTTTAATTAGTTCTTTACTATTTCCTATTACTAGAATATTATCTATATAGATAATTAAGTAGATATTTGTTTTCTTATTTATAAAGATACCTTATTTAGCAAATATTAGTTTAAAATCTAGCTTACTTAGTATAGTTTTTAGATATATATACTATGCTCT